>VYZP01017893.1:0-12632 GCA_013400635.1 Hypocryptadius cinnamomeus | reverse complement strand
TGGATGCAGGGAGTCAGCATTTCAGTTCAGGGTATTTAATTCAGCTACTCACTTTAACTGTCCTTTTCTTAGACAATACATATGGATTAAAAAAAAAAAAAGTAAAGACATTAAGAAAATATGATTAAAAGAAAAATCAGGATTTTAGCGTATCATTCCATGCGCATGCCTGGTACAAATGAGTTATGAGGAAATATCAAAAAAACTCAGATTAAACTACAGTAACAGCCATTGTACTAATGTGCAAGACCTAATGAGGGAATTCCTTTCTCTCTTTCTCACACAGTATCAATTTCATGCCCTATAGATTTTTAAATGGCCCACAAATCTTCGTGATTTGTTTTCGGCTTTTTTTTTTCCTCTAAAGGAAGACTGCCATAGGAGGTATTTTAATGTGAGTTGAACAGTCAATAACAGTCAAGATATTTATTAGGCATAATGGGCTCCTTGAACACGGCAGATTCTATATGGGACGTGGCCATTAGTGCATGTGTGTAGTAGACCTTACTGGTCCCAGTCTGATGAACTGGATGGTGCCACACTGACATGAATATACATATTTACTTTTTTTAGGACTTGGCAAACACTTCAGAACAGGTGTTAAACTGCCAATGTCATTGTTTCCAAAGAAACATCCTTCTTTCCACCTTCCAGTGGATTGTCTCAGTGGCTCCTCCTTAAAGTTTCCTATCAAGCTAATTAATTTAGCAGTCTCCCAGGCTTCAGGATGATTTGAAACTCAGCATGTTCTCCTACTGATAATTTGCTAGCATGTCTAAATTTCAAATCACTTAACTACATTTCAGGTCGATTTCTGGATCATTTGGCTTTAGCAGGAAGCAGGACAAAGCCAAAAGGCTGCAGCTAAAAGGCTTTACTGACCCTTTTTATTTCCTTGAAGCCTGAGCAATCAAACAGCTGAAGAGGAAGCTTGAGCAGGCTCATGATACAAATACAGAGAAGTGAAGTGTATTTTTATGGACAGTGGATTGTCAGGTTTTTGTAGTGAAATAAAATGAACATATAGTTGCTTCCTTCTGCGAGTAATCTGAAATAAGGTATTCATCCTGCTTAAAATCCCAGAGTGTTACAGTTGAAGTGCTGATCCTTTAAAAAGCTGTTTATCCAAAACTTCCTCTGCTGGCATTCACTGGCAATTAAAACTTGCTATAGAAATGTCATCATCCATGAAGAGCCATTACTTGCATGGGAAGCACTAAGTGCCTCCATCAGAGAATGTGCAAATTTGGCCGTATTTTTACAGATACTTATCTTTTAATGATGAAACACCAGACATTATCATAGACCGGTAGATGCTTTGCCTTCTTTGGGAGGAGGATTTCACTTTCTGCTTTCAAATGGGCTTTGCTTAATGATTCATAAGACAGAACCAACAGGAAAGTAGAGAAATGCTCATCTACACACTAGCCTTGGTCACTTACAGGATTAAAATACTTCATTGTACTGCTGACACATTTGAGAAAAAAGTGCACACCAGAAAGTAACAAATGGAAACACAGCAGCAGTGGACAAAACATGCCGTCCACCATGAAAAAGCTGATAGCTGAGCAATACATATCACTGCTCCCACCGTGTTTTAAAAGAAAAAAAGCAAACCAAACAGTAGGGACAGGTTGGGTCAATGACCCCATCTCTGCATGCTGTTATAGTGCCAATATCTTTGTCTCTCATGCTTGATAGAGCTGTCAAAAAGAGGAGACTGGAACAGCTAAAATCTTTCATTCTCCTGTAATGAATAATTCACATCTCTGTTTGCTTGAACTGCTGAATGCTGGGCCTTACAACCAGATAATTAAGTAATAAAGAATAGGGCATTTGTTGCATGCTTCACTTACCAGTTTCCCCAAATTCATGTAAAGATGACAACGTGCATTCCTACGTGTGCATATACACAAGCAATGTAGGCAGAAGAAATCATAGCAGTCATCACATGACTGCTAACATCTAGATAATGCACATAGCTTCCAAATGATGTTCAAGTTTGTCCAACACCACAGTGGAGGGTTTGCCATATAACACACCATTATACTGTCTGAAATGATCCCACATGGAGATGAAGAAACCCACAACTGATCACACTGTCTATCAGAAGAGAAGCTTTGGGCCCTCCCCAAGAAGATGATCAGCTGGAAGCCCCTTTATTACATTAGATTACACATTTAATTACATTATCCATCAACACCTAAGAGCTTCTAGACTCCTTTTACTACTTCCTTGGGATTACTTGTGCCTATTATCAACCGTCCTAGGTCAGATTGCAAGAATATGCAAATGCACAGCACAGCCTCAAATTTAGTGGGGAAAGACAGAAAGTCCTTAACAGAGTATTGCTGCCCATTAATGACATCTCAAGCTGTGTCCACACTCCCATGTCAAGTTTCTTCCTCTCTAGGACCAAGAATTTTCTGCATGCAGTATAAAACCAAGTAGTTACGCTTGTTTTATTAGAAAGGAAAGAGTGCGTTTAGTATTTTGGTAGCATTTGAAAGAAGTATCCCAGATAAAATTTGTACATTGCAGAGAGGGGGAATAGTGCATGAGGCCATCTGTCTTCTGCCTGAAACTGGTAAAGGCTTTCATGGGGGTACACTGGGGATCTGGCTTAAGTGGGCTGGCAAGAGAAGGAAACAAATGAGAAACAGTTAATGAAGCAGAATGTGAGTGAGCATCAACCAGTGTGATGACTCTAGTATAAAGATACGTTCTCTTGCCTCAGGAGTCTGAGGCAAATCTTTAGCAGAGAACTCCTACATGAACAGCCCCCAGGGAGCACTTAATGTTACGTGAAGAGCAGAAGGCTTCATGTACTGGCAACTGTGCATTTTCCAGTGGAAAAAAAGCCCCAGACCTAAAAAATATCAATCAGCTAATGCTCGTGGAAAGGCATGAGGGAGAGAGAGAAGTACCAAGAGACAGAAGTACCAGAGATTCTTTCTCACTGTTATGTCTTCTGTGGGCTCACTGACCCCACTCCTGTCTCTAGTACACAGATTACTTGAGAACTTGCAAAGGCAACTGAAGTACCCCATAAATGCTGTTTCTCAGCATGTCAGTATGTTTCGGTACTTTAACCACAGGTTGTCTGCTTGATGGCATAAAATAATCCTAATTTTCTCCTCTAGAGTTTTGCCCAGATCCCATTTGCTAATTCAGCTTGCAGCCAGCATTTAATTTAACTCTAGGCTGTATCCTCTGCTTTGAGGCTTGCTCATCTTACTTAAAACAACTCAGAGGATTCAATATCCAATTAACTTTCTGAAAATCTAGTTGTTCCCCAGTTTTGCCAGTTGGAGTGAATAAGTGCTAAATTTACTTACCAACACAATCTTTTATTTTAACTTGACATCCTATCTTATCAGCATTGCCTTGAAATAATGACCTGGGAAACCTTGCTGACGTTTAATTGGGATGGGTGTGGTGGGAATGTGTGTGAGTGGAATTTCATTAATTAGCACCTGCCAAGTTACTTTTCCAAGAGGGAACAAATATAAATTATATTACATTTCCTAGTTGGCCTTGCAAATAGCACAAAGGCAAGAAACAGAATCTATATCTCAGTATAGTAACTCTCCAGACTGTAGAACAATTAATTTCTGATGTAACTAAATACTTCAATCTAGTGGAATCTATTATCTGCTGTATGCCAAGTCACTTAGGAATCAAAAGCCTCACCTGTCCACTATCCAGATAAAAAGAAGTGTGAGTTGTCCCTGGTCACTGAATAAATCCTGCACTGCAGGACACCATGAGCAGCACACCATCCCTATGCTGCTTCAGCTGAGGGCTCTGAAGTTCAGCCACAGACAGTGGTTTAAACTGAATTAACCAGCTATCTGATGATCACATGAACATATCCAGAGATTTCTATTCAGCTGAAGAAATAGGATCTTGAATCTACAGAATATAGAGAATAATTAGAATTTTATTTTGGTACAGTATGTATAAAACAGCACCAACAATGCCTTTCTCTTAGCCTTGAATTTACTGTTCTGAAAGTTATACCAAAAAGAGTTGATCAGCTGAATACACCACTGAAAATCCATGTGATCAACAGGTTGCCTAGAAATGTAGGAGGAAATGAGAGGAATGAGCTGCATTTACTGAAGGGATTCCTATTGCAGTATGTGAAGAGGCACTGATGCAGCTGAAGGGAGAACTCCAGTTAGAGGATGTGGCCACACCAACTCCTGGGAAAGGAATGTGGGCTTGGGGAGATGTTACAAAACTGGGTTTGCAAAGCAGGCATCAAACAGAGAAGGCAGGGAACCTTGGCATGGATGTGAGCTGCGGCAGGTAAAGCCAGATCGGTTCTGAGAGCCCTTGAAGTGATTATGATCCTACCTGTAGTCTGATCAATGAATACACATTTTGTCATCTTGGTGTACAAGAGAAAGAATGATGTCCCTCATAATTACAAATTGAACTCCCAGTTCCCAGCAACTCAGACTAGAAGAGGATGTGAGACCAGCCCTGAACAATTACTCAGGTTATGGCCCTAACTAACATTCTTGTGGTCAGTTTTCTGATTGTGTTTCAGAAATTTGCATTTCCAATGCAGCAGAGCATTTAGACTGTTTAGAATATTTACTAGCTAAAAAACTGGAAAAACATATTGATCAGATATTCTTAAGTCTTATCCTGTAATCAAAATGCCGTTGCTTTTAGGTATTGGTGAAATGCACAGATTACACCAACTATGAATATTCTGGTTGTACAGCTGAGGTTATGTTTAAGAAAAAGGGGCAAGTTTGGATTCTATGGCATTCACTTGCACGAGTGAGAGGAGGTTTCAACTCAGCAGATTTTCTTGCCCACAGTCTCCAGCTTTTGGCCCTCCAGGATGTATGAGCCCTATACATGAANCTGAAAAAATCAAAAGTTCTCCAGTGTTTGACAACTACCAGCTGGGAAATTATATTGATATGGAAATGTCAAGACATAAACATACCAGGTGGGAAGCCATCTCATTTAACATTAGAGTCCCACATTGTAGGCATCTAAAACCCAACCACTCTTCTGACTTGTTTTTTAACAGCAATCTGAATATGAGCTGAATTACACCCTGGAGTATCTATTGCCTGTACCAATGAGAAACACAATCCAGACAATCAGATCCACAGTAACAGACACTGAAATGTAGACATGAGTCCCTGCTGCTGTGATGATACACCCTAAGGATATTGCAACAATCCATACAGGGAAAAAAAAAAGAACTTTGGCAAGCTCCTATGTTACTAAGGTACTGCTACTAAAAATATTAAATTACTAACAACACTGAAAAAAAAGCCATGAAAAAAAACCAACTCGACTAGAGGGAGACTCATACAATTTACTTGTGAAGAATTCACAAAATCTGTCATTTGGCCATTTCATATAGGCAATTTTTAAAGTGCTTTCCTTAGATAAGAAGAAAGAGAGGGGTATCTTATCTTCCATTATTCATCAAAAAAATTCAAAAACCACTCACGCTTTGAATTTAGTCAGCAAATATATCAACAGGTACCATATCTACTTATTAAAGAAGCAGCATGTTCAGCCCTGTACCTGAAATCAAGGACCTGTCTTTGCATGTATCTTTTGAGTGTTGAGGTTTATAAGCCTGGTAAGCAGGATTATGGATTCCCTGTTCAGACTATATTAGTTACAGTGACTTTGTTAACCTGAGCTTTTATACTCCAGTTATCTATCAGAACTGGTAGCTTGTTCTGGTAGATATAGCCTAACACTATTAGCACCTCAGGAAGATTTTAAGTTTCTTTAGTAATCCTTCAAGAATGTTATAAAATTGCAGCAGTGGGGCACTTTAGCCTGTGGGGAAAATGAAAGTAAGTTTATTAGTCTTGGGCAAGGAAATATGGAGTAAAAAAGGCAGAGCTAGACAGAGAATTCTAGTATCCCTGGCTGACAGTTCTGTGCCAGTTCACTGAAATGTGCTTCTTTGTCATCATGAATTAGCCAAATTGCAGGCTGCACTCTGCATTTGCAAAAGTTGGAAATTTCCGGATGCAACTGCACGTGAGAAAGACCTCAGTAACCAGGAGTGGCCTGTCCTGGCTGGCTGCAGGACTGGTAGTGTCAGGGTTAAAGAGAGGATTATTTTATTTGTGTTGTAGACAAGAAAAATCCCTGTATATTCACAGAAATGTGAACATGACACAGTAAATCCTGGGGGAGATGCAGGCTCCATCCCAGAGCTCCCTGCTGATGCACTGCAGGGATGGACTGGGCAGCAATTCCTGAGGCACGGAGCCTCACCCAGGCAGCCAAGCCAGGAGTGCTGTGCTGCCTGTCCCACTGCACTGGGGCTTGGGGAAAGAGAAAAGGACAGGAACATTTCCTGCAACTGCAAACTCTGCTGGATTTGGGGAGAATTTCCCACCCCTACGCAGAACTCATAAAAAGAACTGACACCCCTTACACAGTACACTCCCTACAAGAAAAAAAGTGAAAGAACCAGTATCAACAGGAGATATAATTAGGATTAATAGGTAAACTAGAATTCACATGGCATTAATAAATCATGGCTAGATTTGAATACAATTAGCTGAATGGACATCAACCACAGGAAGCAATAGAAAGTGAATTGTGCAGCTGATGCCATTAAAAAACCATTTGTGCTCTTGGTAGTACTGTGACTGGACATGTATTTCATATTTAGGATGACTGACACATTTCAAAAAGAAGTTGCAAACTTGAGAAAAAATATTTTCCATATGTCCAACTAAAATAAAATTCCAAATTTTTCCTCTGTTATGAGATGTTAAGTTTTTCAGTAATGATCCCTTCAAAGTGTTTGAGAGAAATGTGCCTTCTGACAACTTCTGGTGAGGCCAAAATTGGATCAGAAGATTTTAGGATTAGCAGAAGCATCCCCATATCCCCATACCTAGTGGGAGGCTTTACCTCTAAGAATATCTTCTCAATAAGAAAGTTCATTATTTGTTGGTTATTTCCATTATAGATAGAAAAAAATAAATAAAGATTCATTAATGCCCTGAATGCCGACTGTATATATATTAATTCTTTCTCCTGTTGTCTTTTTATTTATGCACTTGCTTCATACACTAGGAGTTTTTAAGGGCATGAACAGTCTCCTTTGGGAAAAGAAATGGTATAAGCAAAAGGATTTTTAGTTTGTTATTCTAATAGCAACGAAAAATTATGATTACCGCTGAAGGAGATTTGTGTCCCTCCAAATCCCTCTGATATTTATGCAAACACTCAAAAGGCCTGTGTTTTTTCCCTCTGTGGAGGAAATCTTTCATACCCCAGTGTAAAAGCAGAGTGGATATTCCCACTGAGCAGGTTAAAGAGCTCATCAAATTTGGTGTCAAACCAGGGGCATCTCAAGGAACAGCGTACACAGAAGGCAGATGGAAACAATTTCAAGTCCACTTGAAAATTCCCAAAGCAGTAAGGGGCACATATGTTTTTATTTCCCTAGGCACAGGCTAGGAGAGAACTGTTCCAGGGCTACCTGATGTGCCTATGGAAAATTTCAATTAGCATGAGGAACACCAAGATTTTGCTGTGGATGGATTTGTGGCCACCCCAAGTGACACTGATTTTGGGAGACACTCAGTACTTCTGGATCTCAACTGCCTCAACTCCTTTGCCAAACCTTCCCACAGATTTATGGAGAAGCAAGAAATATGACCTGTCATAAAGCAGTTTCACACTCTCTCTGTAAAGACTCCTGCTGCTTTATTTGGATTCTCAGGCACAGCTCTCCTGCCTTGTTTCTGTACTGCTGCACAGTTCCATTCCATCTCCACAGTAATCTATAACAATTGAGTTTGAAATGAGGCTGTTAGGAAAAGACAAAAGCATCTTGTTTCAGGACTCTCTATAAATGAGAAACATATTCCTAATTTCATATTGGTATTTAATTTATTTTAGGCTTATAAAGGGCTCATATTTTCTAATCATGCAAATGGATAGTGTATTTCCGTTTCCATCAAGCTTCTGGTGTCAATTTTTTCTTCAGTGTTGGGGTAATGGAATTTTTTATTATTTTTTATATATTTCACTGTGGACATTTGGTCTTTATTTGTAAATAAATAGAACAATAATGGAGGAGATAATTATTGCTTGTACAGAAAAAAGGCTGCCTAACTATGGTGTTGTCTCTCTAAGTATGCTGGATTCTACCAAAGAAAACCTTGAAAGGTTGTAATTGAAAGCGAGTGCACCCCTGGCAGGCTTTACACTGATAAAAAGGGCATGATAATTAATCACTTGCCTTATTAGAAAGAAATGATTCTACACAATGATTAAAAATTACTACAAGAGCTGATACCCTGTTACCTCCTCAGGAAGGCAGCTTTGTGGATATAAGAGACAATAACTGCAATTTCTGTCAGCAACAGAACACAGACAAACTGCAAGGGACACGGTAAGGGCAGTGCTAACACCAGGGAAGAGATTATTAAAATACAATATAGTCTAAAACCATCTCCTGCTGAATGAAAGGAATGCTCTAATAGCATATGTGATTAGCTGGAAGGAAAATCTCAATAGAAAACTTTCCCTAGTTTTGTCTTCTCAATCATGTATTTTTTCCTTAAGCAATGAACCCACAGACCTCACCTGTGGACTATTATCTGATTAAGTAATGGTATATTTGGTTTCAAGACATACCACAGTATACTCATCATCACCTTGGACATTGTCTCTAAGGATCAGTTTATGCACACGACTCAAACAGAATATAAGACATCTGAAAATGGTCAGCAGCCTTGAAATTCTATATAAAGCAAAAACAGTTTTGGCAATACTAAAAAAAACCCCAACAAAACCCAAACTCCCAAACAGAGACCACTTTGCTCCCTCAAATGAAAACTACAGAATTTTGCTGTGACCTGGTGATACCTTTCTGGTGGGTCATGACTGATACGGATGGTAAACACTAAATAATTACTGTCCATGATTGTTACCTTCTCTTGATGAAACAACAGATAAGAGGAAAGAGGTTGAAGGGGAAGAGTGTGTTTATGGCACTTGGTGGTATTACACATGCTTAAATTTAAGATGAAGCTCAATAACCTTCTGAGCAGTCACAAAGTCTGAAAACAGAATCAAATCAGCACTGAAATGCTAAAAAAACCCTCTCCTTCGAATATTTCAGACTAAGGAGACAATCAACCATTTAAACCACAGCTTATTTTGGAATCAGCCTGATATCTATGACCTTGAATTTTCAGATATCAAGGCATTGTGATTTATCAATGGCACTGCTGTAACTGTGTGACAGACCACACAGGCAGATAAGAATTAACCTCTGGCTCTGAAAATGCATCTTTTCAGTGTCTTCCTCTCATGCCTGGGGAAGAAAAGCAACAGGAATATACTTGGGATATTAATGACAAAAAATGAGAGCGGTTCACACTTTTTGCTGACTGTGACTCATTAGCCTTGTCTGCCCACCCATCCTTTATCTCCTCATAATTTCTTACTAATTATCTTCTACATCAAAGCTTTTGGGTGGTTCTAATACTGTAAAACCATCTAATGAAGTACCATACTTCAAATTACATTTTATGTAACATGAGGTTCTCAGATGGATAAAATATGGCAGGAAAAATGCCCAAGTTTCAAACCACTGGACCTTTCTTGTGGTCACAACCCTGGCAATAACAACTGAAATATTCAAACACCTAACTCTGCATTTCCTGAGGGAGTGGGAAACATGCAAGTGTGGAAGGTGGTGGACGGTACCTGCCACAAGTGAGTGTTAAGCCTCGATTCAGGTGAGTATGAGAACAGCTATCACAACTGGGGAGCCATCTCTTAAATCCTCTTTTCAATTCTGTCCCCAAAAGCTTTGGTATCTTGGTCAAGGCAGTGTCATAATAAATATGAAGAAATCATGAAAGCAATGGTTCACCAAAGCTGCTCATTGTCTGGAGCTTTTAATATGGAGCTCAGTAACCTCAAACAGACCTGAAAGGGGTGGGCATGCTGCCACCTCTCCTGCTATGGAAGCGATTCCTCTCTCAGCAGTGCTCCTCCTGCCCGAACACGGGATCCCGCTGCCTGACAGCACGGCCGGCTCGCACAGCCAGGCAGGCACAGGGAAGACAGCGATGACATTAAAGCAGCATCTCTGCTGTCACTGAAAACAAAGGCCCCATTTGCTGTTTCCTCTGTTGAGGCAGGTGGTAAACAAACACTGCAGAGAGCTCCCAGCACGACAGGGCACCGGCAGCATGGCAGATTTTCCATTGCCCTGTGTACTGGCTTTAGTAAGAAAGCTTTAGGATTGAGGCTGGTATCAACACTCCTTGCTCTTCAGGCAAAACACAGGCAAGTCTTATTAAAACAGCAAGTAGAATTTTCCCCTGGGATGTTCAAACAAGCTTCCCTGGAGTGAAAAAAACCCAGTCCATTTATAGTTCCACGTGTGCAAGATGCCCTTTTTCAAACTTGATATTTGTGCACATGAACAGAAGCTCAAATATCAGGAAAACAGCAATTCTTTGCTCAGTTTCTCAGAATTCAAAACTTTGGCTGTTGTATGGAAATTCACAGACAAAAGGGCTTTTTCTTCATGCTGACCAGAACTGCAGCATCACTGTCACAGGAAACTGATGAAGCTAATAACTTAACGAGGTCCCCAAAGGATTGAGCATTTATGCAGACAGCAAGAATACCTAGAATTATCATAATTAACCACACAAAGGATTTTAAAGCTTAACTATTTCAAGGCTTAATCTGGTATCTGTGAAACCCAGGAGAAGACCTAATGGGAAGAAGTGTGTAGCTGTGCTGGATGGCTGTGACAGATGACTGTGAGGGTGGCAGTATGTGGCTCCTTTCTGGTTCACTTGCTCTCTGCACACACGGTGCCCAGTGGCATTCCAAACCCTTCACTGGCACATTAAGAATCCACGTGTGCTCTGGCTACAGAAGGTCCTCTTTTCTCTGCATCGATCCTGCTGGCCCTGCTGCCTGCAGCTGCAGGGAGTTTCTCTGCTTCTGAAGGTGTCTTTGAAGTGGCCTTCAAAGGACAGAGCTGTGTATGAAGGAAATTCCTGCCTATTTGCTTATTGTCCAATTTTAACACACTTTTTTTCTAATGCATCTGCCTCAATCCCCTGTGAAAAAGGGGGCATTGGACTTGTTCATGTAATTTAGAAAAGAAATACCCATTTTCCTCTGTTGCTTTTATCCAGCCATCATGACAGACATTTGCTGACTTAAAATCCAAATAGTCTGTGCAGGTGGCTGACTTACTCAAAAGGCAAAACGACTCTATTTCACAGAGAGTGAAATAATAAAACAAATTAAAGTTATAAGTTTCACTGGGTTTATAATTATTCATAAGAACAACTGGAGACCCCAGGAAAGGCCAACAATACACACATGTCAAACATGCATGAAACGGGAAAAGAAGCCCTATCCCTGCAGTGCAACCACTGCCTCCCATCTGGGCCTAAAATTGAATTATTATTAGAGAAGTGCTAGTGCACTGGGATCTCTGTGTTTCTGTGTCACAGCTGTGAGCCATCCCATTCCCATAAGCCAGGAACCCAACAAGGAAAGCCCAAGACATGTGCACTGGTTATTTGTAGCCATATGTGCATGGCAGCCAATCCATCTGGAGCCTGTTGTGCATGCCAGATATTTTTGGGAGACTGGACTGGAAATGGGGCCTGTCTGTATCCAGAGTTAATTAGTAACATTCTCTTTGCCTTTTATCTTCTCTGCCTTTCATCTGTGGATGTTTTGCTACATGAGATACTGAGGTGCCTTTAGACAGAAGTAGCGTTACAGTGGCTTAAATATAATCCCCAAATAGTTTTAAAACATACTGACATGTGGGGGGGTCACCTCTTCCGTGAAGTTAATATTGGTAGACAGAGTATTAAAACAAAATAGCTTCTTTTGATGTGCAGATTGGCAGATCAAGGAGTTGTAATCACTGAACTAAATCTTTCTGAAAGCTCTGCAGCATACATATGCTCATTAGAGCACAATATTGCTACTTAGCAATCCTCTGAGCAATATTTATAAAAGGAATAAATACAGTTAATGTGAACAGTTCCATGACTTGAATGCCTGGGCAATGCATTTGATGAGTTTCAAAGATGAATAAAATATGCCTTAAAACTTAATTTATCTAAATATAATTGACTCTTGACAACCTGGGCAACTACTACAGATTGTGATCAGAAACAGTTTATTTTACAACTTGTTTGCCCTTAGTGATTTACAAGATATATCTAATATTTCTCAAATTAAAAAAAAAAAAATTGAATCTCACTGTTAAGCCTTAGTCATGAAAAAAATCAGAGGCAAAGTTATAAGAAAGATGGTTTAATTAGTGTAATATTTAAGATAAACTCAAGCTCAATAACACAAATTAACATGGAATTTGCTAATCAGTAAATCATGCCAAAAACTGAATCTCAAAATAAATAATTCCCCTTGCACTTAGACTGCCAGGATTTCAAATATAGGATACTTCTATAATGCAATTTGTGATGTTTTACATTGCTGCATTAGGTTATCTTGTTGGTGACATGAGAAAAAAGAATCCTTCTCAGTAATTTGTTCATCTTATTCCCAATCCTTTAAAGAGTATCTAGTTTTACACATTATATATATAT
>VYZP01017892.1:0-12805 GCA_013400635.1 Hypocryptadius cinnamomeus | reverse complement strand
GCTTTTTCTTTTTTTTTTTTTTTTTTTTTTTCCCCCTGTAGGCTCTTTCTGGCCAAACCACCAAGTGTTGAGCCCCTGCTTTGGTGTTACCTACAAAAACATCACCCCGGGCCTTTCACTCGTGGAAAATCAAACCCTGGATAGGTCTCCCTCTCCCTCTTTCTCTCCCTCTCTCTCTTTTTAAGATCTAAAGATGAGCCACCAAACAGTTGAGCATTGTCCATGTGATTTATGGCCCATAGCCTCCTTTTTAGGTTCAAGCAGAGTTCACAAGCAGTTGGTATTTCAGAAAAGAAATAAGGCTTTTAACAGCTTAACAGCAATATTCTTTCTTAAGATTCTGTGTATTCTTTTGGGAACTATATTTCACAAGGCATATAAAAGCCTACGCTTAAGGCAGTGTTGTGCTAACAAAAGTCCTCAGTCCAGACGGGTCCCGAAAATGTAGATGACAGAAATGGGAAAAGAGAGAGTTATTTGGACAAAAATACTTCCAAGAATCGTCAAGATTATCACATCGTATTTAAACTCATTTTTATCGCCACCGTCCATTTCTGCAGACTTTTAAAACAAAAATTTTCCAAGAGAGAAAAGCAGTTCCCGTTCTGTCAGCTCCACAGACCATCTCAAGCTTTTGTTTAGGAAAGAAAAGGGCCCCGGCGGTCTGTGACACGGGATAAACCTCCGAGAGCGGCCGTGGATCGCAGCTCGCTGAGGTTATTTTGACTTACAGAGATGTGTTTCCCGGTGAATTTTAGAGTACAGATCAACGATACTTGGCGGGACCAACGGTACTTGCGAGAGAAAGAGGAGTACTCTCCTAGTATTGCATAAGTATAGGCAGGAGGACTATAATTGTCGGACACCTTTCAAAGATTTCTAGCTACTTTTCTCTGGTATGTTAGTAGGCTTAAATTCTGCAGAAATACAAGGAAGTCTCAAGATATGTTGATTTACAGCCTTACATTGTCAGGTGAAGTATGTGCTAATTTACAAAATCAGCAAAAGTGTCAGAGAAAACCCCTATCCCACAAGAAAAATAAGAGCAGGGAATATTAAAAAGCCGCACCAAAATTGCAGAACAGTTTCCATCTTGTACTAAGCGCAGAGAAGTTTTGGGAGCAGCAAGGAGAAAGGTAACAGCACGCTGCCTCAAAACATCTGCCCTAAGGGGACCGTGCGCTTTCGGTGGGAGCAGCCTCATGTGGGAGCCGGGGGGCGGGGAGGGGAGAACCATAAGTTTGCAGGCCGAAAAAAGAAAAGAACCCTCTAAAAATTATCTCAAATGTCTCAGGTTCTTTCTACTGGGTACAAATAAAAGGGACGAGAAACGTTGGGTGAGGGAATTTAATTCATCACGGAATTAAAATAGGGGAGCTGACCTGAGGCTTCCTTTATAGTGCAAAGTAAAGGGAGTGAATGGCGCCGGTTATACTTTAACTCTGGAGGAATCCGGGGAAAGAAGAAGGGCGGGTTTACAAAGGGGACGGGATTTTTCTGCCTCTGCCCGGCCGCAGCCCGGGCTCCATCCATCATGTCAACCGTGCGCGGCCGTGCGCACGCGTGCCGGGCGGGGGGCGCGGATGCTCTCGGCCGAAATGGGCCAGTGGGTCTTTGGGGACACCACCCTGCACAGTTGCTCACTGAGAGCCCTTGCCTACAACCGCGGGGTCCGATCCAGCCAAACTTCAGGGGGAACGGTCCAAAGGCAAAACAAAGCAAATAAAACGTCCCCCAAAATGCTTCAGAAGGTGGCCTGTAGCATGTCCCGCCAATGTGTTCCGTTCCCCACCGCACCATCGCTCTCGGGTGGCTCTTTCCCTGCAGTACCCCGGGTCCTTCCCTGGTGCACTCTTCTCTCTCCCTGGTATGGCCCAGTCTTCTGCCTGGTGACCCAGCTCCTCCCCTTTTGTCCCTTGGTCCTTCTTTGGGTCCCCTGCTCCTTCCTTGATGTCTCCCAGCCCTCCCCTGGATGGGAGACCGAGGCCGAGGGTGCCGGGGTGCGGGGGTGCCGGAACCGTCCCGTGCCAGCCGCTACCAGCCGGTTTCTCCCTCTAAAAGTCTCTTTTGTGTCCCTGCTGTTTCCCTCCCCAGGTGGCTGCGAGTGGCCCGGGCCGACGACGTGAGGCGCGGGGCGGCGGTCAATGTTATTTGAGCGGGGGCCGCGGGCCTCGGCGATCGCAGAGCAGAGGATGCAGAAAGCCGCCTACTACGACAACGCGGGGCTCTTCGGGGGCTACACCTACAGCAAGGCCGACGCCTACCCCTACGGCGCGGCCCACCAGCCCTACGGCCAGGCCGGCCTGGACGGCGAGTACCCCGGCTCCGCCTGCTCCGTCCAGGGCTCGGCGCCCGGCCGCGCTCCGGCCCACAAGGGCAGCGAGCTGAGCGGGAGCTGCATGCGGCCGGGCGGGGGCGGCCCCGGGGGCAGTCAGCCCCCGGGGATCGGCGAGCACCAGCCCCCGGCCCTGCCCCCCCCCTCCCCGCCCAACCCCCCTCCCAGGGTGCCCCCTCCGAAAAAAGCCAAGGGGGGCCCCAACTCCTCGGGCTCGGCCAGCGCCACCCTCAGCAAGCAGATATTTCCTTGGATGAAGGAGTCCCGGCAGAACTCCAAGCAGAAAAGCACCTGCGCCCCCCCAGGTAGCCCAAAACCCCTGCCCCAACCCACTGCTCGTCCGGGGAGTCGGGCTGAGTCCCTCGGGCTGAGCCCGCTGGCTCCGGGCCTTGTCTGCTGCTCCTCTAGCTGCCATCGCCCTCCTATTCCCCCCACCCCACCCTGCTGAGGGGGTCCCAGCCCTGCCGGGCGCTGCAGGTGGGACAGGCTGGGGGCGGGGTGCCGGGGACGCCTGGACGGGTGGCCGCTGGTGCTCTCTGGGGGGAGGCAGCTGCGGGAGGGTGTGTGTGTCGGGCAGGGAGGAGTGGGAGGCCGCCCCCAGGCCCTGTGCACCCCCTCCCCGGGCGCCGACAGAGCGAGAGGGTATAGCAGGTTTCCGAGGGACCCCGGGAGGAAGGGGGGGTTGTCTTTCGTGGGGGGAACCAATGTCTCTTTGTGCCTCTTCCCCGCAGGAGAGAGCTGCGAGGACAAGAGCCCCCCCGGGCCGGCCTCCAAGAGGGTGCGAACAGCCTACACCAGCGCGCAGCTGGTGGAGCTGGAGAAGGAGTTCCACTTCAACCGCTACCTGTGCCGGCCGCGCCGCGTGGAGATGGCCAACCTACTCAACCTGACCGAGCGGCAGATCAAGATCTGGTTCCAGAACCGCCGGATGAAGTACAAAAAGGACCAAAAAGCCAAAGGCATCATGCACTCCCCCGTCGGACAGTCCCCGGACCGCAGCCCCCCTCTAAGCGGCCCAAACCACGTCGGCTACTCCAGCCAGCTCCCCGGCGTCAACAGCCTCAGCTACGACGCGCCCTCGCCCACCTCCTTCGCCAAGTCCCAGCAGAGCATGTACGGGCTGGCCGCCTACACGGCGCCGCTGAGCAGCTGCCTGCCGCAGCAGAAGCGCTACGCGGGCGCGGAGTACGACCCCCACCCCATGCAGAGCGGCGGCGGCGGCTTCGCCAACCCCAGCCTGCAGGGCAGCCCCGTCTACGTGGGGGGCAACTTCGTGGACTCCATGCCGGCCTCAGGCCCCATGTTCAACCTGGGGCACCTGCAGCACCCCTCCTCCGCCAGCGTGGACTACAGCTGCGCCGCCCAGATCCCCGGCGGCCACCACCACGGACCTTGCGACCCCCACCCCACCTACACGGACCTTTCCTCTCACCACACCTCTCAGGGACGGATGCAGGAGGCGCCCAAGCTCACGCATCTGTAGCGGGGCGGCGGCCAGCGGGCCCCGCTCCCCTCTCCATTACCTCACTTTTCTGACGGGACAGTGTTACTGTGCTCTCGAGTGCCAACAGTATTAGTGGATTTGTCTCCCTTAGCAGCTCCCTTCTTTCTTCCGCAGCCCCGAGTAGGTCCGTGAGCAGGAGCCTTTCTCTTAGGGCTGTTTTAAGCATGACAGTGCAATATACTGCCAACCGAGGGACTGATAAGCTGGTAATGATGTACTTGAAGGTAAGTCTTAGAGATGCTGTAGTGTTAGCAGCGCGTCATGCTGAGGTGTTTTAGACCAGTCGTGAGCCGTCGGAACTCGCCCGCGCGTAAGCTTATTTCAGAGAAGTTAATTTATGAGTTCTTCCGTAACGTAAGGATCGCATTGGACTAAATGATATGTATTTATTATTTTAAGCGAGACATTTTTTGTATCACTGATTATTTATCCTCGTCTTAATGTATTTATGTGGGTATTTGTAGAGATTCTTCACCAATACTTCGGGAGAGGGATTCAGGTCCGTGGTGACTTACATTTCACCTATTTAGTATAATCGGTCTGAGCTAGTTGAGAGAGTAGTCTTGAACAGTTGTAACAGTGGCTGGTGTTTGTAGTTTATGTAAGGATTAATTAAGACAGCAAGTCGTAAATCATTAATAGAGTAAAACAAACTGTGGCATCACACAAAGAGCCGTTACACTTAAAAAAATATTGAAAGTATTTTTAAAGTATTTATTTCTAATCTGCTGGCCCCACTCGAGCGCCTCGGTGGCGTGGCTGGCAGCTGGCTCGGCCGCGTGAAGCCACCTTTAGTTGGAAGCGCAGCCGCTCTGAGGAGGCGATCTACAAAGAGGGGCTCTTGGCCATCTTGTTTCAGATCAAATCCTGCATATAAAAACCTCGGTGAGGTTAACATTTATTTATTGGCTGGGTATCTATCGCGCACATTATTTCGGTGGGCTATTTTCTTTTTTTTCTTTTTCTCTTTTTTTTTTTTTTTTAATTACACTCTGGCTATCCAAAATAGAAAAGAAATTAGGAGCTTAAAAGGCAAAAAAATTAGAAACCCTCTGATAGTGCTAATTTCATTAGGGTCTCCATAGCAATCCGCGCAGCAGCTGCCACCTCCTTTGTTATTTTTATACTGTTGTCTTTATACTAACCATAAATCAATTTTTAGACATCTTTGGAAGGCCGAGCTTTTCCTCTTGTGGTTATTTTTTTTTTTTTCCCATAAATATAAACTTTGAAAGAAAATTGACAATCAGATACACACAGCCGAAGGGAGACGCTGAGACGGGGTGCGGGCAGTGGCTGGGCGGTGCCGCCGCGCTCCCCCGGTGCCCGGCAAGGACAGTCCCACCCGGCCTGACCGCGGCAGGGGGGCACCGCCACCTCTCCCTGCCACAAACAGGACACTTAACACGGGGAAGAAAAAAATTAAAGTAACAAGAAGATAAAAAATTTGGAAAAAGAAAGGGAACGATGCTCTGAACCCTCGTGTTTCCTCCTCTCTAGTTACACGGCTGTATTGAACTCGCTGGATTTACAGAGATACTTCTTTTGTAAACGCTGTGATTAAAGTCTCTTCCTGACAGTACATATCGCTCTGAGAAGATTATTCTTGTCTCTTTCTAAAAGTGTCGAGTTAAATATTAATCCAAACTTCTATATTCCCCACCAAAGCATCTGATGCATCACTTTCCAGTCTGACAAACACTGCAGCTCCTACTCCATCCTCTAATGACAGACCTGGCATTCCTATTGTGTGAAATATTTTGCCACCTCCCATCCTGGTCAATACAGACAAGTTTTCTTTTATTTATTCTTCTTTTCTTTCCCATCCCATCCCTGCTTTCTTCCTCGCCATTTGGTGTTTATGTTCAGCTGAACACTAATGATTCAAAATATTACTTAGGGTTTTGTTTTCCCCTCTGTGAGATTTCAACAATGCTGTGCTACAGTGAAAAGTGTATCTTTTGTTGAATTCCACTTTTAACAAGCAAATTTGGATATATGTGTTACAGATCTGTAAACAAAACAGAACAGAATAAACTTCTTTGTTTGGAGACATATTTTAACCCTTTTAAGCCCTAAAATTGTATTCTATGGAAGTTTTCATACAAATTGTTTCTTAGAAGCACCACCCAGGAGTAAACAAAATGTACAAACAACTCAAAAAGTAATGCTAGACACCACTTGTGATTTATATTTCTGTAATATGCCATAAATACATACATATGTTTGTCTCTCCAAAACTTTCTGCAATCAATGTGCCCACAAACAAAATTGTCCATGTAGGTTTTTTGTGTTCTTGAAACACAATACATTTTCAATCACCTGCTTCTATCTGCGAAACAGCAAGGCACCACCATTTCTGCAGGACACCCAGCGTCCTTTTCCCTTTTGCTTTGTGCTCTCTAGGCTGTTAGTCAAACAGTGTCTGCCCCGACTTGCACTATTAGTCCTTCATCAAATCTGTTAAGAAAGAAAAGGCTGTTTAGAGATCTGGGGAAGGAAGGGAGTTCAGAGGAGCCCTGACCACAAACACGGTGTTACTGAGGCCCACTGGCCTGAATTACTTTCATGTTGCAGAAAGATGGGGCCAGCAGACATGGTTTCCAGTGGGGGAGGAGGAGGAGCTTGCGTGAGGAAGAATCTTCTTGTAAATAAACTCACTTTCTTCTCCGTGACTCTGGCAGCGGCGTCTTCTTTGTAATGCAATAGAAGTCCACGATGATAACTTAATTATTAGAAGTAATGTAACTTTAGCAAGATTGCTGGCATTTTTACAATGTTTGTACAAGCATCAGCAATCTAGAGGAGAGATACACTTTGGCACAAGCCAGACTTTTTCTTGGCCCATCATTTAAAACCCATAAATTATAAACAACCCCCTTTCACACTAAACAAGAGCTCAGCTCCTTTGCAACAGCATCTGATGTGATGAACTCCAGTCACCTATTTAAAACACAACTAGTCAGCCAAGGCCAGGCCTGGGGCTGATCTTAGCTTTGCTGTTCTTTACAAATAGGAGGCACAGCACCCCTTCCTCTCCTTCCCTGCACCCTCCATCTGCTCCAGACCCGTAAAAGGGTCAGTGAACCAGACCCTCTAAATGCTGGCAGTGATGTTGCACTATTTGGGATAGGGAGCCGCTGACAGCACCGGTTGAGAGGTGTCAGGGGTGCTTGGAGCTTCAGTGGGGCCATGCAAGTTCCTCTGTTCAGATCAGTT
The DNA here is from genome assembly GCA_013400635.1 of Hypocryptadius cinnamomeus. Lineage (NCBI taxonomy): Eukaryota > Metazoa > Chordata > Aves > Passeriformes > Zosteropidae > Hypocryptadius > Hypocryptadius cinnamomeus. The sequence continues at coordinate 5,747 of VYZP01017892.1, read as the reverse complement.
TGGGTCTCCACTTTCTGGTTTGGCCTTTACAGTAACCCACCATTTAATGGCATTCCAGCAGTTTCCCCAGTGCAAAAAGGAGCTGAGGCTTTGTGTTATCTCCATGCAGTCAGTGCAGGGCTGAGCTACCCCTTTGCATCCTGTTTCTTTTTGAGGGGGGGCCCATCAGTGTCCCACTGATGCATGGCCTGGTTAGCAGCACCAGGGCAGAGGAACCTAGACAGGCACAGCCAGGGCCTTCCAGGGTTACCACAGTCTTGTAGGTGCCACTTGTGTTTGGCTGGAAAAACAAAGCCAAATGCCTCCTGCTCCATTAGCAAGTACTTCCTGAGCACACACTGCAGGCTCCCAGCCCTGGTCCATGGGCAGGCCAGAGAAGGACTCAGGGGCACCCCCATGGCTTCCACTATGAGACCACACCGGGGTCATCTGGGGCTGCAGGCAACCTTGTCCAAAGATGAAGAGGATGCAACTGGCTGCACACCCAGGAGGCAAGCGCATGCAGGGAGGAGGCTGTCTAAGGAAGAGGGAGCCCACCAGCATCAACTAGAAGTCCCCTGACTTTCTTGAGGGCCAGCTGGCCCTTTTAGGCTCCATGGCAAAAAGTCTGAAGGCAGGATCCACCACTGGGGTGTCTGCACCCCCCCAGCCCCATGGGAAGCCCTTTGAAACAGCCTGCATGGACGTCCAGGCACTAAAAGGACTATGTGACCAGGGTAAAAAAACAGGATAAAGGGGATGGGGCTGCTGGTCTACCACTGGGAGGGTGCTTTGCTGATAGCTGTCAGCTGAGGAGAGAGGAAAGGAGCTGCAGGTTGTGATGCCATCCTTCTACATGCCAGCCTGCTGTGTGTGCCCAGGGGCCATGCACAATGGCAGCCTGGCAAAGGCACAGTGTGCTGCACGGTGGGCAGGCCCAGATGTCCAGCACTCCACTGCAGACCTGCCTGGGAACAAAAGCTGGAGCTGGGCAGGCAGCACAAAGGGGCTGGTGCTGCCAGGGCAGGTAGGGCCATGGTGGTTGTCTGGGTGTCACATGATGTTATACATTGATGAACAACATACCTCTGCTTTTAAAAGGTGCAAGACAAGCTGGACCAGAGCTCTGTTGGCTGCAGCCACTTTCCAGGGACTGAATGGCAAGTTAATCCCTGGGGATTATGTGAATGGGCAATGTTTCCCTGTTCCCATGTGAGAGGCAGCAGTGGGTACCCCGTGGTGCTTGCTTGGAGTGGGGCTGCCAGGGGAGTGAGAGGGCTGGCTCTATTAGGGGTCATCAATCACACAAAGAGCACTTTTTACTCGACAGTGGGTCCTCCTACTTCTGCTTGGACCTGAGCCAGCTGGGACCAGAGCATAAACCCCATCCAGCAGAAGCAGAACGCAGTCCCAGAGCCTGAGAGCCATGGAGTAAGAGGGCAGGACTGAACCCCTTCGGTCACATAGGCTAAGATACAAAATGGCACTCAGTGAGGTATCTGTGCCTGCACATCCCTAAGCCTCTGCAGATGCTGCTCAGGAGCAGAGGTGAGTCTTTGTCCCCCCTCTTGGAGCTCAGGGTCCTGAAGCTTTCAGAATGTTCTGGGATGAATTACAGAAAGGCTCAGCTACAATGACAATAAGCACAAAGCGGAGTGAAAACAGCAAGGAATTCGTACTAGAAGGGATGGATATCTTCTGGGTAAAAATACTCATGAATGTGGGATTTGAACACTTCTTTTTTTTTATTTGCTGATGTGCAGTTTTTCTTGCAACAGCTGAAGTTTTGGGAGTGGTAGGCAATCCCATGCTGAGTGAGGTACACAGCCTCAATCTTTCCTCTAAGAAACATTTTAGGATCTTCGGGAGCAAGAAAGGCAAGACAAGACAGAAATCTTGGCTGCAAACTCATTGACCCATTTTGCACACAGCAGCACGGCTCACCTTGACCCCTCTGGGTTATCAATATGTGTATTATTTCTGTCCCAAAAAATTCACAGTCATGGGACTGGAAATGGGGCTTTACATGGCAAGGGGCCAGCGTGGAATCACTCTTCAGAGCAAATCTTTACAGAAGAAGGGATAGACTATCTTCTTCTCTGTGTCCATATAGAGGATTTTGTTGTTAATCTCACATACTGGGAGAATAGAGGTTCCTGTCCCAGGGGTCAACTGGAAAAGAGGAACTTGTGGCAGGGAAGCATTGATGGCAGAGGGAAACACCCCTTCCTGAGGGCTGCTGTGACTGCCTGAAAGGGCTGTGCTAGTGCAGGAGCTGAGGGTGGCTCCCCTGGAGTGCCAGAACAACTCCCCATCTCTGCCCTGGAGTCTCTGTTCATCCCTGAGTTTATTCACACTTTACAAAATAAACTCCCAAGAGCTTCCCCTCCTTCTGTAATAGCCTTTCTCACAGGAGCCTTTGGTGGTTTCTTTGTGCTAACACGGCCACTACTTAAATACCAGTGTTTGCTTATCTCCCCTCAGGATGCCCACCACACCCCAGCTGTCTCCACACCATGGATGTACATCTCCACTTAGCAGTGAGAAGCAGCTGTGCCCAGCTGGCAGTGCTGTAGCAGCAGAGAGGTAAGGACAAGGTGATGCTGAACCACACCTTCCAGGCCTGGGGGCTGGGGAGGGATCTGTTGGATCTCCTGCGTGTTAGCTATTGTGACAAGCACAGAGTGTGGACTCCTGTTCTAGGGAGACAGGCCACATGTCCCAGTCTCAAAGCAGTGTCTGGCTCGGGGCTGCCATTGCCCTCAACACACGCTGCTCAAGCAGCCTCCCTAAGGTGAGTGCCTGGTGTCTGCACCCAACGGGACTCAGGGCTTTTTGGCTGGACTTTCTCCCACATCATGTCTTGGTTCCACAGCGGCTTTCTCAGGCTTTGTAGAGGCCCATATACTTGCAGAAACATGGTGACACAAAGACTCCTTTGGTCCATTGTTCTCACAGAGGTTTTTGCCCCAGCAGCTCCCCTGTCCTGCCATCACCTGACTACTCACACAGGCATCCCTAAACCTCCCAGCCATCCACAAATTGTCTCTGACAGCATCATGTTCTTCACATTCTGTTTTCCCCCACTTCTTCCTTCTTTCGGGTTCCAACAAGTCCTTCATCTTTTCCATTAGTCTCCTTGTAAAAAAACAGCTTCAGTCACTCTATTCTCTATTACTGGAACTTAACTATTCAAGTCTGAACACTGAAATTCCTGCGTGTAGAAAAAGCACTCCCCCTAAAGCCAGAGCATCAACAAGAGATGTTTTGCCTGTATTTAGCCACTGATTTCTGCTTTTGTCACCCTTGAACAGTCCTGCCAAAACAAACAGGTAATGAACAGGAAACTCGCAACAGCATCCAGCTGGGCAAATGGAAAGATCATATGTTGGTGTGAACACAGACAGCTTTTCTAGCATTTAGAACAGTCTTAGGTGTAATTAAACCAGTTGTGTTCTGCAAACACAAGACCCAAGTAAAGCAGCAGCCCTGTTCTGAAGCCATTTTTTTTTCCTTCACTGCAGGCAGGAATTTTTACAGCAGGGGAGACTGAAGAGCACAGATGCTCTGCTGCATGGACAGCCATTCTCTGCTAAAGAAAAAACCTGGTGTTCCCAGGCTTCTGATTTTTCAGAAGATAACATTTTCCAAACTGCTCTGACTGCCATGGGAGCGCTGAGAAAGTTTGCATCATCCAGAATTTAACCCCTTCCTCAAAATGCATGTTTCCTGAAAAGTGTATTTGATTTTATCTGTTCTTTATTTATACTTGCACCCCCTGAAAATAGAAATTTAGGTGATCCTCCATCATTAGAGTATCAGGACAGCACAGCCCATCAGAGTGAACAAGTCTGTGCCAGGAGAACACTGAGTGTCAGGACTCAGAGATTTCAGTGACTGCTGTGTCTGTAGACTCGAAGTTCAGGCATCCTTAAGACATAATCTGTACAAAGCCAGCCTTTGCTCTGCAATAGTTGGTTTATAGTAGATGAACAATATTAGCTGAGGGGAATGTGGGGCTGATAGGAGGTCATGTCACTGATCAGAGTCCCTGTGCAGGGAAATGCTTCCGTATCTTTGCAGGATGTGCATGCCTGTCCTAGCAATGTGTCCTCTCAGGGCCTCTGCAGGAAAAACCCAACAGATCTGCTCTGAATTCATCAGCTGGGTATAATGGTGGAGCTGAGCTGCAGAGCACAAATCTCCATGGGAAAGAATTGATACTGAGTCAGTGAAATGATCTGATTACGTCTCCCCGTTATATCCTTTTCCTGTCACCAGTCTGGCCCTCTGAAATCCACAGGAGATCCAGTGGAATGTTTCCTTCTCTGGGGATTCTGGTTGCCTTCATGAGGTTGGCATCATGCTCGGTCCTTGCAAAATTTGTAGCCTCTTCCTGACCACAGCAAATGGCACTTTTGCCAAGAGCTCGTAGAACTCCTTGAGCTGTTGAGTGGAAGGCATTGGATGATGGATGAAGGCATATAAATTTCATGCTTTTATTTAGAATGAAAATATACTTTTTAATAAAGTTCAACCCTTGCATTTCCCAGCTGACTCCACATCCACCTCCAAAGAATTAGAAGGTTGCAAATCTAATTCAAAGCAGCATGATGTAGCCCTTCTTCGTGTTCCTTGTATGTCCAGTCCCAAGTCACCAAAGCCCAGGTGTGCTCTGCCCAGCACACCCTTCTGCTGTTCTGAACTGCACTGACACATGGTTATCAGCTGAGGCATTGGATGAAACCGATCATTACCCAAATCAAACATCAGCGTGGCTCAGACTGGATGGTCAAGTGTCACTTGGAGACGTTTAGGGAAAGATGATCATGCCGGGAGTCCAGATTTCACTTCCTTCACCTTGTTGCTGTTCCCTGCCATTCTGGGGGATTGAAAACCAAGAGAGAGTTGGATGATTTGGCTGGGTGGAGCAACTTGGTGCTTTCTGCCAGCTGTAAACACTCAGTAAACAATGCTGAATCGCCAAGGGAAAAATAAAAGTCCATTAACGGTGTGAGCCTGTTAACGGTGAGGAGATTCATTTTTGAGAGGCTGCAGAGCACTTATCTGATGGAACGAGACCATTAAGTGCCATGAGGTGCAGTAGCCCCTCGCCCCAGCCTCCGGGGGGGGAGACCTGGGTGTGCCTGCGTGGGCTCCCGTGGGAGCCCCCAGGAGTCTGGCCGGCTGCAGGGCAAGGGAGAGCGCAGACCTATACCCGGGTGGGAGCCCGGATAGAGGGAAAGCGCCAGCTCACTCACCTCCTAAACTCCGGGCAAAGGTCCCAAGCGTGCGGCGACTCCGTCGAGCCCCGGGGGAATCCCGGTGCGGCGGAACTGCCCACCTGCAGCCCCGCGCCAGCCCCGGGCAGCCGGCCGTGGGCAGGGGAGCTGGCAGCGCCCGGGACCCCCGGCTCGGGCTCCCCCCTCCGGGCTCCCATTGGCCGCGGGGCGGGACGTGCCGCCCCGCTCCAGGGCCTATATTAGGGCAATATTGCCCCGGCGGGGCGCGGTGTTGCCCCGTGGGTCATGGACCTGGGGTACTTTGCTCTCGCTTTTCCGCCGGGGCTCTGCCGCGGTGCCCCGCAGGACCCGTACCTCCAACGAGGGGACGACGCCTTCCTGGCGCTGGGCACCACGGCCAGCGCCGCGTCCCCCCCGCAGGCGCTGGGGTACGCGGCCGCTGCCCCCGCGGCGCTCGGCCCCGGCTACCGGCCGTCCCGGGGAGCCGGACCGCCGGGCTACGCTACGTCCGTCCTCCCCGGGAGC
>VYZP01017862.1:1999-20097 GCA_013400635.1 Hypocryptadius cinnamomeus | reverse complement strand
TTTTTTTTTTCCCAGCCAAATCCTTTTTTTAGATGTGGATAAATATCTTGTAAACTGAATGTGCTCAAACCACAACTTCATGTGTTTCTTCTCTATCTCCAAATCAGTATTCAGGACTCTGCTGAAGGCAAAGGCCTGTGGAGCACTAAGAAAGAATTTCTCTCCATTGTTATTAGAAATGAACAGCTTTTTATCTTAGGGTTGCTCCGAAGTTGTGGGGGGAAAAAAGGGTGATTGAGGGGAATTGGAGAGAAGATATTTATTCAACATCTTGTTATTCTGTCAGTCTAAGCTGAGCTTTATTGGTGAACCTGAAATGAAGAAAAAAATCCGTAAGTTGTTTTTACAGTCTTTTTAATATTTTTGAATATTAGTTACCTGCAGAAACATGCTCAGTAGGGTTTGGGATATTTTTAATAGCAAAGATACTGTCAGAGATCAGTGGATCAAATATATGCTTTATTGATGGTCAGAAACTGGAATTCCTGTTCCCCTAGAAAATCAAGAATTTGAAATTGCCATTGTTTGGAATTAGAACACAGAGCTGTATTTCTGAATATCTTTGATTTGGGATGAGTGGCCTGTTTTGTTTCAGAAGAATGAATATTAGTTTTTAACTTTATATATGTATTTAGTATGTAGACTTAGCTGTGGTATTTAAACACGCTTTACTGAAATTTTTCACATAAGTCAAATTGTAAAATTTTCAATTGCTTATTTCAAAACCAGTTAAAATCAGTAATTCCTGAAATTATTTCACCTTTAGCACAATTTTCTTTTTCAGTAAAGTGTTCGAACTGAAATCAGATGTGGCTCTAATTGGTTTGATAACTGCAGAACAAACACAGACACTTTGTAGTACTTCTCTTTAGAAGGGCCATTTCTCAAAATGTTTTCAAAATAGCCTTTTAAAAAACTTTAATACTATCACAGATTTTTTATAATAAGACAATGATGCAGAATAGTGCTGCAGCAGTATTTGAAGTTTCACTTCCCTGGCAGAAGACCTTCTTTTCCCAAGACCTGAGGATCCATAGTTGTGGGGAAGTTATGACAGGGAGACAAGCTGGGATGCTAATGTCCTGCACAGTGGCTTTCTGGTCCAGTCTCTGTGTGACAGGGGTGTGAGGGGTGTACCTCTGCCTTTGGAAGTAAGAAGAATCTGAATTTGTCCTGTCATTGGTTTTTGGTAAAGCTAGCTGATGGTAAAGAGGCACATTATAGAAATTATGAATAATATACTAATTCTTTTTTCAGGTGGAGTGTTTGTCATTTATCCCTCAGGTTTTCATGACATGACAGAGATATGCTAAGGTTTTGACCCTGTGTGCTAACCTATGCATAGGAGTAAATTTGTTACTTTTTCCAGCAAGTCCAAGAGATTCTGGTTAAATTTAAAACAATTATTTTAAGGCTTGCATGTACAGTGATATCACTGCACAGGCAGGGAGGGTGGAAATTGCTAATAAATAGATGATAACATCTGTTATATTTTATAAATCTTATAAAGGCATCAATGCATGGCCCTGTTCAGCAGTGCCTTCAGAAGTGGACTGCACTACTGTGGACTTGGGAACAGGAGATCCCACTTACTGCATTAGCATTGTGCTGTGAATTTGCTCTGGGCAATCCCAGAGAAATATATTCAGGCTTGGCTCAAAGAACTTCTAGTGGTGGTACCGCTTGTGTGCCTGGCTGTCTAAATTAGATGTTCCTGCTGTTGCCCAGAGAATTTAAGGAGAATACATTTTATTTCTTGCCTTTCTGGCATTAATTGCTCATTTAATTTTGTTGGGTTCATTGGCTTTTAGTAAAGCTTGCTGATGGTAAAAAGACACATTTTAGAAAGTGTAAATATTGTACTCACTCTTTTGTTTTCCCTCTTGAAACAAAGAATGAATGTTCTTGTGCCCTGAATTAATGAAAGACCTTTGGTCTAGGAGCCTTATCTAATCAGGTAATCATGGGCATGTTTTCAGTGTTAGAAGGGACTTCATTTTATCCAAGAAACCCCTGGTAATTTCATAGAAGGAGGAAATGGAACAGCATTTTCCCTGTGCAGGAGCTGTGATTGTGCACATGGCCACAAGGAGCTGGTGCCTGTCTGTGTGGGCTGGTCACACGCTGGCTGCTGCACACAGGTCATGTTTGAGCAGCTTGTGAAAGGCAGCCTTGGCTGAGCCTGCTGCAACGCCGTGTGCAGAGATCAGCAGTGCCGGACGCAGTTTGGAAAGCACGAGGGATGCCAATTGGTGGGAAACATTTAAACTGGCAGGGAGAGCAGGTAGCTGAGTGCAGCAAGCAGGCTACATAAGGACCACAGGTTGCATCTGGGATTTCCTGATGAATGCCTAATAAGCACATGGATTGGATGGGCAGAACTCTTCAAGCTGTTGTAAATGTAGCTGAAAGAAGCGTGGCTTATAGGAAACCAAATAACTGCTCTCGTGAAACTTTTTTTTGGTGTTGCAATATTTAAAGTCCAGAAAAATAATGGAGAGAAAACTGGACAATAACATGAAAAAGGAACTGTCCTACTTAGCTACTTTAAACGACAGAAACATATCCTTGGTGTCTATTCGTAAGCAGCAGGCAGCTGGTGATGTGCCTGAACTACTGATTATTGGTGAAAAGTCCAAGACGGCATCTCCGGTAAAAGCAAGCAGTAGCGTGCAGAAAGAAGAGAAACTTTTGCAGAGTAACTCCATGGGAATGACAGAAGTCAATACAGATGAAAGGCAGGTCAGTGTGTGTGTGTGTGCATGCATGTTGGGAGGGAAGTGGTGTTTCTGAACTGTGAATTTAAAACAAAGCATGTTGGACATGGGTTGTATATTAAAGGAGGTTGAACCTTCTTTATCTGAATTGTCTCGATCCCCAGCGTGGATGCCAGCCCTTAACAAGGAGTACAAATGCAGAGTCCTCTGGGGATCCTCTGAAAATAATCTTTGAAACGAGACATTAATGATGACTTAGCTCAGAAGCTAATGAGCAGTGTTTCAGCTCCACCTCTAATAATACAGAGTGGTGATTCTTAGGAAGGAAACATAATAGTATTTCTCCTTTTGAACTCCAGTTGCTCCAGTAGTTTGACAGAAGCTCATACTAGTTTGGAGTAACAGAAAGCTTGTACTAGTTTGGATTAAAAGATCCTTATTGTAGGTAAGTAGTTTATTTATATCTAGTAGGTGGGTGCTAGTGAAGTTCTTGATAAATACATCTGTGCAACTTTTAAAAAAATTCAGCGTTGTACATAACTGTGGTATTTTTGGAGATTAACTGCTGAGGTGAAGAGACTTAGAAAGATCAATGCTGAAAGAAACATGATGAGGTTTATTCTTTTTAAAGAATTTTGCAGTTTAAAATGTATATACACTGGAGTAATGTAGTTTGGATCAGTGAATATTGTGAATATTTAAGGAAAATAAACTGTCAGAACAAAGCTCAGTTGGTTGGAGCATGGTACTAATAATGGCAAGGTGGTAGGTTTGATTCCTGCATGAGCCATTTGCTGAAGAATTGAACTTGATGATCTTTGTGGGTCCCTTCCAACAAAGAACGTTCTGTGATTCTGTGTTTTCATGTTCTTTGAAACTATGTATGCTTACAATGGCTCAAACAGTGTCAGACTGGAATGAAATAACAGCCAGAAGAGACCAAATATACCTGAAGGTTTTTTCTGCCTCGTGTTACTTCTTGTATTGTAAATGTTTGCTAGAAAATAGTCATGACATAAATGACTTTGTTCTACCAAAGGATCTCTTCTCTGTATTCAGTTCACTGGGATATATATGTTACTTGTACTGATGCTGTGAAGAACATCACAAAGAGCTTTTCCTTGTTTTAATTCTAAATTAGAAATGTTTCATTTACAGCAAGCCTTTCCCGTTTTCCATAAATCAAACTTGGTTTACACAGCTCCCTTTAATTTAAAAGTGCCTGTTAAGGTCTCTGAGGTTTGTTAACTACAGCGTAGGTGTCATTTTAGTAAGACTGGCTGCAACTGCCTAAATCTTTCCCTGTCATCTGTACTGTTAGAGGAGCCTGATCCCAGGTGGGAAATAGCAGTCCCTTGGCAGAAGCATTAGTAAATCAACTTAGTATTTTGGAAACAAAAGCCTTATAAAGGCTGCTTTGTAGTAATAATCTCATTGAATCTTGATATTCAGGTTTAGAAGGTGTTTTCCCCCTTGTTTAAGACTCAGGAACTGTTTGGAAAATAACAAGTTGTGTTGTAAGTAGTTACTGAATATAGTAGCTACTGACATTTGGTAATCTTCGTTTGGGAGATGAGGGGAGAAAGAACAATGGTTACAATCTAATACATTTAAACAATATGCTCTGATGAGATGCACTGAAAAATGTTAAGGAGGATGAGGATTGAATTTCTGGCTACTCTGTGTGCCAGAGTGCTGCTGTTACTGGCAACAAATCGAAGACTCGTGACCTTTGATGTTTTTGTGGCTTCTCTGCCCTCATTTTGTTGTTCACTGTCTGCCTATAATAAACTGGGAAACTTCTGAAGCATTTAATTATTAGTGTGTGGCTTTTCAGTTGTGTGCTGCTGCTGCCTGAATCCAAAGCCATGAATCAGGCAGTTGTGAAAGAAGGAAGTAGGGAGGGTAAAACACAGATAAGATAATTCTTCAGCAGTTGTGTGCTCAGAGGTAAGAGGGCAATAGCTGATTTCAGCCCAGAGAGGTACAGGGAAAAGAGCAGCCCAAAACTTAAAAAGGACATAGTGGATGAGAGGTGCAGTGGCCTCCAGTATTTGTGGATGAGCAGGCAGGGAGAGGCAGAGGGGGAGGTGCTGAGTGGGCCAGGCCCCGTCTCCTCCCTGGCTGATTGCCTGGCATCACTTTGAGGAGCCTGGTGCTTGAGTTTTAGGGTGTGAAAGTTGCCATCCCTGCAGGCCAGGCAAAGGAGGGCAGGAGAGCAGTGCCAGAGAAGGGGGGAGAGCCTTGCTGGATGAGCAGAGAGGAGCAGTACTGTGCTGGATCTTGGTGTGGGTGATGCTCAGGGAGCTGTGGAGTGCACCTGTCACAACCTCAGCTTTGTGCTGCAGAGACCAGGGGTGTTATACTGGCATTTTGGAGGTGGCTGCACCTCTTGGGAAGGGGAAATAGGTAGAGGGATGGCTTTCCTGGTGACAGGCTACCCCACAAGGTGACCATGAAACACAGCAATGGAGGCAGCATGGGGACTCAGCCAGGGATGGCTGGTGGCTTCACAACCAAGGAAGGCACAAACCTTGTTGAGTCCACAGCCATGGTGTTGCATCTGTTCTCAACACGTGGATCACCATGTGTGCATGTGTGGGGTTCTTACCCAGTGCCATGGCTTCCCTGTCTTTGGGTTTTTTTCTGAGTTCAGTTGTTTTTCTCGGATTTATTATGTATCCCTTCACTGCTTGAACTCTCAGCCTTTGCATATTTGAATGGGAATATCCAAAAGAAGGAGCCTGTTTTGGGGCACCATGGGTCAGCATGATGCTAGGCCTCTAAGGGCAGCCCTCAATGGGCTGGGTTTGCCTCACCAGCCATACAGACCATGAGCTAGGACTACCTTTCCCAAATGAACCTGCCATGAACTCTGGATGCTATGATGCCAAGAGCTCTGTACCAAACCAGGGCTTGAGACTTGATGCTTCCAATCCAGCAGCACCTCCCTGCCCTGCTCCACCTCCACCTTTTTTTCACAAAAAGTTAGTCCAGGCCTAGGGCATATTCCTGTTGGATGATCTTCCTGCTGGCTGGAGGCAGTCTGAAAGGGGAGCATGAGCCTCTGCCTCTTCCAGCTGTTCCCAACCCCTGCTTTGCCCCAGGACAGGCATGAGTGCTACAGCTCCTGTCTGGGACACCAAGGGTTGTTCTTCATACCTTGTTTCTTGCTTTGAAATCCTCATACTGGAACTTGGGCTTCAGGTGCCACACTCCTGCACATTTGCTACTCATCTTGGGTCTGGTTCAGAGCTTTTCCTGTAGATGCAAGTGTTTTCCAGCCAGTACTTGTGCTTTCTTTAAAGCTGTCTCCATGGACTACTGATTCTGTGTCAACTATTTCTCAAGTTTCTTCAGTTTTTTTGTATTGCTCATATGAGCTTCATAACTTCTTTGTGCCAGGTTTCTTAGCGTTCAGAGTAGAGACTTGCTCTGCTGTGCGCTTTCAGTTCCAACTTTTACATGCAGAACAAAGGAGGGAAAGAATTGGCATCATTTCATATGTAATTGTTTGCATATTCTTCACACAGATACCATAAAAATATGCATGAGGCTGGTAGAGCAAACAGACTTGGTGTATACCTGCCCTTAAAAGTGAGCCATTCTCCTTTGGTGTGGAGACAAAAGAGTAACTATGGCCAGTTCTTTCACACATTCCCTTCTGGATGTAGAATCAGATGCATTTCCATTATTTTGTTCATATTTCTGGGCAGAAAATAGCAGAAGGGGAAATGCCTGAGACTCCCAAGCACCTTTTGGACATTTTTGGTGGTGATTGCTTTTCTGATGCTCTTGCAGATAGTGTCTCTGAATTACCATACAGCCTAGTACATGACATTTTATGTGTGGATGTCAGCTGGTATCAGGAAACCCTTTTCTGAGATCCAGCATGTGCCTGAAGAAAACTATGGACACATTTCTGTATGCCTCATCTTTGTGTCCTTACATGAATCTGCTGTTTTCTTCTTGTCTGGTGTAGAAACACCCTTCTTGCAAATACACACATATATGTATTTCTGCCTATTCTGTTTCTGGGAGTTTTTTTGAAGCTGTTAAAAACAATACTAAAGGCTTTGTAAATACTTTGTTTGTACCTGTGCACGTTTCTTGGTTTTGGGGGGGAAATTCTTCAATGTTTTGGCACTTGTGTGTGTTTTTTTTGAGGGAAAGAAGCTTTATAGTTTACTTATATCCACATCCCCTCTCTGTTTTTTCCTTGTCATTTAAAAATTTGTGTGCAAGGATTTTCCTCCTACAGAGCATAAGCATCTGGTTTTGACAAGTAGCAAACAAAATATTTTTTCTTCTAATTTTCAATTATTCTTCTATTGTTGGTATAGCTTTTTATGCAAAACAAAAAGCAGTGTCCAGGTTTTGAAGTTTCTGTGGCTTACAATGCATTGAAATAGTGAAATCTGTCCTTGCTTTTATGTTTTTCAAAAGACTGGATAATGAGAAATGCCCTCTAATCTTTTTACATTATTAATTTGAATTGCTTTTATGTCACAGGGTACCTTGGAAAACTGGGACAGTGAGCATGGTGAGGGAGGGAACACAGTGGAGGAGATAAGGCCTGTGATGGTTCCTGAGTTTCATCTGCAAGTGGTGGCCTGACAGGCAGTGAAGCAGAGTGGAGGATGCTCATCTCCTCCACTCGTGCCCTATTTCACCAAAGGATGCAGAAGGCAAAATACCTTTGTCCAGCGAGCCAAAGTATATGCAGGGGGTGAGCTTCTGTGCCTGCCACACAGATTGCTCCAGGTGTTTTTGATAAAAGCAGGCCACTGTGAGCAGTGTCCTTGGGGGCCAGGGAAGAGGGGATGACAGACAATATTCACCTAACACTTCTTCAGGCAGAATTTACCATCAGTGTGAGTTTGAGTTTAGGCCACATTTGAAATGTGGTGGATGGGAGACTGTTTTCAGATGGGTTTTTTTTCCCATACACAAGGCCAGGTTATTATTTCGGATTGTGGGAAGTCACAACAGTAGGAGGACACAAGAATGGGGATGTCCTGGTTGTCTTTGTGTGGTGCTTAAACAGGACACCACCTTCACAGGGAAGTCTGATTAACAGTTAATGCTTTGTTTTGAAAGGAGGTGCTTGTGGCACGTTTCCATGTATGCTGGGGATTTCACTAACATATGGGAGGGAAGGTGCAAGGAGAGCAGTGTCCTGGGTGCTGCCAGGCTGATGGGAGGAGGAGGCAAAAGGGGATGCCAGGCCTAAAATATTCCTCTGACTCTTCTTCCCCAGCATCCCTGGAGTGCAGCCATGAGGCCAAGCAAAAGAGGGGGAGCAGGAGAGAGAGTTTACTGTCAGGAGAGTTGAGGGGCTGCGCCATAATCTTGAAGAGTTGAACTTGCTCATTCCTCCTCCTGTTCTAACAAATACAGTATAGAAAAGTCTGAAAGCAAATTTCTTGTCTTAAGTTTTTTGCTGTTTTTGTTGCCCCAGACCTCATTATTCCCAAGCTGTCTAAGCGTGAAACAAAATCAAGTTAATGAATTTTGAATACTGCATCAAATGAACTGGATGCAGTCTAGTGTTACTAAGCAGCCTAAATTCTTCTCATCCATGCTGTGGTATTGAGAAAGAAGTTTTCTTGTGGGTCATAGGAACAGGATCTGCAGTACTGAGCCTGATCCAGTGGGCCCTTCCCCAGGCTCTCCCTGCAGTAATGCCCAGCATCAGGTCTTTTATTGAATGTCAGAGAGCCCAAGGCTTTGCAGGCAAGATAAAACAATATCCTAGTAGCTTTCATCTAAATCTCTAGTATTTAAAGTTGCCTTAAATCATGGATATGAATGTTCGTGTTCTTTCCATGAAATCTGACAATCTAGGACTTGCCCCTGCCCTTTTCATTCTTTCTCATGACATGGCTCCAGCAACTGGAGCTCTCAGTACTTGTTCTGTAAGAAGCATTGGCACTTTTTAAAAAAAAATATTTAATTTTAATTTAATTGAGTGCATTCAGCTGTAGAGTTCCAGTATTGCAGAGGCTGTAATCTGACTGAGACATAGTTCACTTCTGGCTGGCCTATTTCAGTACTGGCCATCCTGAAAATCAGTGTTGGATCAAATCAGTGACTTCTGTAGCACAATTTATAGTCTTAGGTGCCTCACAAGCAGGTAAATAAAATTGAACCATAGTGAAAATATTGGCTTACAGTTCTGTGTCTTTCAAGGTCTTTGTTAGATACAGATTTCAAGTCAAAAGGATTATATATTAAATGCAGAGAGCCCAGGCCATTGTGTATGTGCAAATAGCTCTTCAAATATCATACAGCTGACCCTCCCTGCACCAACTTGTTTTCGGCTTCTGGAAAAGTCACGATTCTGTTCTCTTGGGCTTTTTGGTTTTCTTTGTTTTGGTTTGAACTCCTCCTGGGAAGTAGCAGGTTGGCAAAACTGGGCCAGTTTATAACCTTTTTGGAGAGGCAGTCAGCACACTCTCTACTGTGACCCACTGTGCCAGTGTGCTCTGAAAAGCAGCTCAGGCTGTGTGATGGAAGTGTCCTGTGGCTGCAGAGAACTCAAATTTTAAATTACTTGGTTGGGGTAGGAATATTGAGTCAATTCTGCTTTTATATCCCTAGTCAGTATTTTCTAAATTGCTGCTCAAGAGACTGTCAGAGGCCTGATTTGTCATCATGGGCATAATTCACTGGTAATATATTCAAAGTGTAAAATAATGTTGGAAAGGGTTTTGGCCATATAGACTAACTTGAGAACACTTCTAGTATGTGCTTGAGAGCATATGAAGACTGTTGTTGCTTTTACAGGGCTAAGGATACATGTGTTTATTTTTACTTTTCCGCTTTCTCCTTAGGCTTTGTCCAACATCAATTCTCCTCCTGGTTGTGAGCTGAAGCCTACAATGAAACATAATTTTGCTTTTGACAACATGGGCTATGAGGCGAGCTCTGAAACCATGCCCTCTCCACCTTCCCAAGAGCATACTGTGGTAGTCAACATTGTGGGAATGACCTGCCAATCATGTGTGCAGTCGATAGAAGGCCGAATTTCCAAGGTGAAGGGCATTTTGAGAATTAAAGTCTCCCTTGAACAGAACAATGCTGTTATTAAATATCTGCAGTCGGAAATAAGCCCTGAACAGATCTGCCAGGAAATTCTGGATATGGGCTTTGACGCCAGCATAGCAGAAGAGAAGTTGACAACAGCAACTGTAAATTTGCAAAGCTTGAAAGAAGCAGTAGCTAAGCTTCGGGTGGAAGGCATGACATGCCAATCCTGTGTCACCAACATTGAAGGAAAGATTAAGAAACTGCACGGTGTAGCAAAAATCAAGGTGTCACTTGATAACCAAGAAGCAATTATTGCTTACCATCCTTACATCATTCAGCCTGATGACCTCAAGAGACACATCAGTGACCTGGGATACGACTGCACCATTAAAAGTAAATCAGCCCCTTTGAAGCTGGGTGCCCTTGATCTCCAGCGCTTGCAGAATGCAAACCCCAGGGAGACACTGGCAAGTCTCAAGAGTGATGGGCTAGATCTGCTGGTCCCTGAGATAGGTAGCACAGCAACAGTGACTCTACAGATAGAGGGCATGCACTGCAAGTCCTGTGTCAGAAACATCGAAGGAAATATATCAGATCTTCCTGGCATAAAAACTATTAAAGTGTCTTTGGAGCATAAATGTGCTGTGGTACAGTATAGCCCAGACTTAATCACCCTGTCAGCTTTGCAGCAAGCTATTGAATCCCTTCCACCTGGAAACTTTAAAGTAAGCCTCCTTAGTGGCTCAGAAGCAAATAAAGCAGCATCTCCCTCAGGTGCTTTCACATACAGTGTCGTCAGACAGCCACCACAAGGCACGACACATACGGCTGTTATTAAGATTGATGGCATGACCTGCAATTCTTGTGTACAGTCCATAGAAGGGACCGTATCACAGAGGCAAGGAGTGCAGCACGTAGCAGTTTCTCTAGCTGGCAGTACTGGGACCATACACTATGATCCAGGTGTCACTAGTGGAGAAGAGTTAAGAGCTGCCATAGAAGACATGGGATTTAATGCCTCTGTGCTGACAGGTAACAGTGTTTTTTCTTCTGTGGGTAGTGTGCCAAGGTGGGTCATGCAAGGTCTGCATTGAGATTCCTTTCTGGAGAGAAACTCTTAGAGCATCACATTGACATTGTCTCTTCTGAATGCCTGGCCTGATCCAACCTCACTTAGCAAGGGAGAGAGGTTTCAGCTGTAAAGCACCTTGTTTCAGGCCTTAGTAACTGCAGTAGTGAGTGTAAGAGCTGAGTTACATTATGAAGCCAAAAGGTCTGAGGTACAAAGCCTTTCAAATAGCTCATCCCCTTACCCCCTGAAGCAGGTTTCCTCCTATGTCTACAGGCTGCTGTAAGTAGATCTGTCAACCCAAATATTTACATTTATGTTCCAGAATACTAAAACTTACAAACTTAATGGAGTATCTTTCATTTAAAACCACTTTTTACCTAGCTAAAACCTCTTTTTAATGTATTTAGCCTTTGACCTTTATTTCTTGAGTATTTTTGCCTGCCTTACTTCACTAAACTTTGTTTTAAGTGGCAAAATGCAGGTACTCTTTGTTGGGAACAGCTGCTTTTACATGTCAGTTGCATTGGTGTATGCATTTTTTACATGTGCTTAATGTTTAAAAAGTTGTTTTGATGCACAAACTCCTCTCACAAATTTCGAATGTGACAATTTTTACCTGCTTCAATGAAACATATTTGCTTTGAAATACTGATGTAGTTTACCTGAAATTAAGTAGTTTGATCACAAAAAAACACATCTTATTCACTTCTCTCATGGGTCCAATCCCTCTGAATCTGTGGTACTACTACAAATGAGGAGGAGCATGCGCGTGGTGCTTAATTATAATTTGTTTGGCTTATAATTTGTTGGTAGGAGAGCTTCCACTCCATCTGGAAAAGGAGGGACCCGCCTGTATTTAACATGTTCTGAAGCAACTCCTGCTCCTTTACACAAACCTCTGCCCAAGGGAGGTAGTTTGTGAACACAGCTGGAACTGTTGTCTGTCTGTTCAATATCTGGCAAAGAATAAAAATGTTTGCAAGAGGCCTGTTTATGTTCAGGTCTCTGGGGTGCTTCCAATACTCATTTTGCAGTACTTGCAGTGTGAATACTGTGCCATAAAGAGAAACCTGTTGAGAAACTTGTTGTTTTCCTTGTTTGAGATGAAGTGATATGAGTCCTGCGTAGATGGCAACAATGGCAGCAATGGATATGACTGGACTACATTCTCTGTGCTGGATAAGGACCCTCTAGATACCAATATATCTTTTATCAAGTGGAGGTAGCTGACAGCTCTAGGCATTGAAATTGGAGGGAATCATTTGCCATCTGAATGTGGAAAGCTAGTTCTGTAGAGTTAGATGGTCATGCAAGTGGCACTGGTGACTATGTATTTTCATAAGCATAGTAACATAACAACCTATATTATCTCCATATAGAGACCAAGGTTATTATGTCACCTCCTAAACAACTGTGAGTGTTTGTGTGGTTGATAAATGTGACTTGTTTGTACTTTTGCGTCATCCAGTCCCACTGTAAATAGTTCAGTGTATTGTGCATTTATTCAAGATACCGCCACTGGAGAACACAGGTGCCAGCCTGATGCCAGCAAAGCTGCTGTGCAGCCTCGACCTCCAGAGCCTCCTCGCCAGGGCAATGCCTCAGATGCCCTTCCAGACAGTCCTCACCCTGATGGATCAAACCAGCTCCGTGGAGCCACAGAAGAAAAGTGTGTTTTACAAATCACAGGCATGACCTGTGCATCGTGTGTGTCTACCATTGAAAGAAATCTGCAGAAAGAAGATGGTAATAAATTTAAGATTCCTATAATGAGTCTGATGATAAAGGATGATGGGATGGAAAAGATGTTCTATGAGATTAATAGAAGAGGCTGTCATACAACATCTGGAAGTTAAATAGACTTAATGCTCTGTCTTAGTGCTAACGTAACTATGTCACTGTTTAACTATCCTATTGCACTGGTGGGCAAACATGATGAACATACTTGTAGCAGGTTGTAAAGTGATAAAAAATTCAAATAACTCTGAAGACAAGAACAGAGAAACGGTTGTCATTTAGTTTTCGGCGCCTTGTTGGTTTACAAAGCAATCCATCTCCTCCAGAGCCGTTGAGAGCTCGGGCATATTTGCACAAGCAGGTGCAAACAAATGTATGGCTCCACTGCCAGGGTAAGCTTAGGCACAGTGGTGTTTATTGGTCTAGAAGTCTGCAGGCTGGGGCTGCCTTTCCTCTGGCCATGTAGAAGATTAACAGATGAGCCTTAGCAATGTCTGATTTCATTTGTGTCAGCATGCCTTTGGGAGGTTTTGCTTATTGATTACTCTCTCCTCAGTCTCCCAGTGGTGGTCTCACTGCCTTGATTTAGAAATCAAAACAAGCTCAATTAGCTCTTCAAACAAATTTTTTTTTTTTTGCCTTGTGATCTTTATGTTTTGATTTTCAATTCTAAATGTAGATTTCTGCAGGCTTTTTATTTATTAAAAAAATAAGGAGGGGTGGAGAACAGGAAAATAAAAAGGTGTAGCATTGTGCTGCAGGGCTCGTTCCAAACTACAAGAATCTAGGGCAGATCTTGCAGCAGTGGATGTAAAGGTTGCTTCCAAACATCCTTTTTGTCTCATTAGATCACAGTAAAACTCACCTCCTGCCGAGTGTAAATCTTGCAATTCCTCTCATTGCTAAAGGGAGACTCAGTGTGGCTGGGTCTCTGTAAAAACTTTGCTGTTGTGACTAGGGAACAACACTAGAAGGAGGCAGAGAGAAATCATCAGGCTTATAATATCTCTAAGTTGTTACAGTCCTCACTGACAATCACTTGTAATATTTTATTCTTCTTCCCCCCTCAAAGGAGCTACATTATCTAATATTTTTGTTATTGCCACTGCAGGTATTGTTTCAGTGTTGGTAGCACTGATGGCAGGTAAAGCAGAGATAAAATACAAGACAGAACTCATACAGCCTCTTGAAATAGCACAGCTGATCCAGAATTTGGGTTTTGAAGCTACCATAATGGAAAATAATGCAGAAACAGAAGGGCAAGTGGAGCTTCTTGTAAGTCATGTGTATTTGAAATTACATGTTTGTTTTGGAAAAGTCTGGTCTGGAAGACTGATTTTCTCGCAAATAACTTTGCTTGAGCAGTTGTGGCTTCAGCAGCTCAGTTCTGGCTGGTGACACTATTTTTTTGTAATTGCTGAAAAGACAAAATCAACTTGTCTTAGAAGAACCTATCCAAAAGCACTGAAATAAAAAGTGACAGCTCTATGTACCGATTAGACTTTTCTTAGCAAGCAGAAATGAAACAGAAGTTTTCCATTAAGGCACTTTAATACAGACTGTGAGTAACTGAGAGATTGTCACACGTATTGCTGATGTTAAGGGCTTTGCATAGAGGTCTAGGAACTTTGGGTAAAATCAGTAAAATTAATAAATTGCTTATTGAAGGATGGATTCCTCAAAAATTAATTTTTATTCTCTGACAGATACTTACTGCAAGACAGAGAACATCAGTCTGCTGCAGTGTTAATAGATCACAAAGTGGTAACATGCCTTATTGAAGCCACAGGAAAATTTAAGAGAGATGGAGTTGCACATGCAGAGTTTGGCTTTAGCAATGTTGATATAGGTGTTGATAGAGTCATATTAGTTATACTTTTACAGTTAATAGCATGTGTGAGTGCTACCATGCAAACACATGGCTGTGACTATATCTGCTGTCTGCACAATTTTATAATAAAGAAGTGGATAGTTATGTTCTCAGCTTTGTATCATTTAAGACAGCTCTATAAAACCTTTACACTGAGGCCTTGTCTCAAGTACACCCACAAATACTGGGTGAATGTGGGGGATTGCTAACTACCCAAAATTGTCTTTTCTTTAGATTATAGGGATGACTTGTGCTTCTTGTGTTCACAATATTGAATCCAAACTCATGAGAACAAATGGCATATTCTCTGCCTCAGTTGCACTTGCAACTAGCAAAGCTCACATCCTCTTCGATCCTGAAATTATTGGACCTCGAGATATTATAAAAGTAATCAAGGTAGGCTCTGGAAATTTTTTATGTATGGACAATTACATGGTGAAATTTAGAAGGAAATAAAGCAGCTGATATTTGAGAGGTTTCACTGATTTTGTAGATGCCACAGTTATTGCCATGTTTTTATGCTCTTGTGGTGAGGCTGCTGTGCTCCACAGGAATGCATAGGCTCCCCATCCTAAAAACACACTCTAAAAACACACACTAAAAACTGCAAAATGAACCTTTTTTTATCTTTATCTGGCAAAAATGTCATATATTCATTTCTTGGTATTCTATGTATAGAATCACAGTCATTTCAGTGAAGTGTTGCTAATTCAGAAAAAAAGTACTTCTTTCTCTTGACAGTGACAAAGGCTGTAAAAGAAATTTTGCCACAGCTCATACCACAAGCATTACATATCTCTGTACACACTTGCATCTATCCCTACATATTTTGAATGGAAACAGCTTGTGATACAGCCTGATATTAAATGAAAAAATCCTGATTTGCCAGTAATCACACAGATAATAAAATCTACTGTTATGATGGCCCAGATGTGGACAAAACCTTTTTTTTTTGTCCCACCAGAAGGGAGGAGATCATACTGTATGAGGTGCATGCAGTGAATAGTCAGGAGGACAGCAGAGACTGTTTGCCTTCCGTGCTCTAGAGTATTTACTCAGAAAAAGCTGCTAGAGCACAGAAATGATGCAGCAGCAGTTATTAGCATGTTAACTAGTAGACTGTTCAGGCTGGCAGAGTAGTTCTCTAAAGCATACTTTGCCACAGAAGCATTTCATGATGCAGGTAGGAAGTTTAAGTGTATTGCTCTTGCGAGTGTGCTTTGGGTTTTTAGGGTGTTTGGGCAGGAGGCATGATTCAACTGCAGTAACTCACCCAAGTGACTCAGAGCTGGATTTTTGTTTGCTTTTGTTTCTGGGATGCTTTGCCCTGTAGTTTGTTGTCCTACGGGTTTAAACTAACTTTAGACACTTTAATTTTCAACTTCAGGTGTATTTGTTAAACTGCAGTGTTAGGGACTTGCTCACAAGGTTGTCAAGCTCCCAGTGGCTTGTGCATTTTAACTTCCTTTGTAATATGTCCCATATCTCCTGATTATTCCAGTGGGGGTGAAAGGGCATATATTTTCCTTAAGGAGGAGTGCAGTAGAATTCCACCTCTCAGTGGAAGCTCCCCATGCCTGAGAACTTGGACACTTACTGCATCTATACACCGTGTTCACATATAGGTATCAGAAGTCCTTTACAGTCCAAATTTTGACTACTGACTGAAATATCATCTCATTTTGGCAGAATGTAAAAGTAAAAAAGGGGTTGGAATTTATTAAACATGGAACAGTGTCCTTTTCTGACATTTCTTCTAAAAGTAGTGTAATTTAAATGTGTTGTAAGTAATATGGTTAGGTTCATCAAAACTAACTTATCTTTCCTTCTGTTTCAATAAAAAGGAAATTGGCTTTCATGCTTCTGTGGCTAAAAGAGCTCCAAATGCACATAACCTGAGTCATAAAAAGGAAATACAGCAGTAAGTGTTTCTTTTCTCTCTCACTAAAGAACATGTCTAGATCATATCTTGTAACTCTACTCTCCCCAGCACTCTTCACAGTTAATTAGATTATTCTTGTGTAAAGCATATTTAATTTTACCATTCACCATTTGATTCAAGTACTTTTATTACTTTCATTAGTTTTAGTTTTTAACTGCCAGAAGTCTATGCAGTTAAACATGTTGCAGACACTGAAGTTGTTCTAGAATACTGGATCTTTGCAAATATCCCAAAGCTGTATGTTAGTACGGTGCTAATAACCCCAACCCTGTGCTACCAGCACAGTTGGGCCTGAGTGGGGTGTAAAAACCCCATGGATTTACAGTTTTTCTTTTTCAGGTGGAGGAAATCTTTCTTGTACAGCCTAGTGTTTGGTATCCCAGTTGTAGTCATAATGATATATATGCAAATACCCAATGGTGAAGACCATGGGTCTAAGGTGCTGGAACAGAACCTCATTCCTGGATTATCTATTTTGAATCTTCTCTTCTTTATCCTGTGCACTTTTGTTCAGGTATGTCCATGCTACTTCCTAGGGGTTTGCTTTCTATTAATCTCCTGTTTGTGTAATCTGATGTGATAAAGACGGAAATTGAAAGATTGAGTGGATTAGGCCTGCCCTCTTGTCTGTACCACGTAAACAGAAAAAAGTGGCACTTTTCTGCAAGTTATCCGTTCTATTTTCACTCATAGCTCTTACTCCTGCTAAAGTTGCATCAGATAGTTACCAAGGGGAGAAGGTAATACTAAAATAAAAAGATACCTAATCATCTACAAACTATTTGGGTAGCTGTAGGTAAATCCTTTCATTTTCTATGCCTTGTGTACTTTGCCTTGCTGAGGAAAAGGATGATATTTGTTGGTTTTGAGAAAAAGGAAGTGCAAATGAGAGAATGTCAATGGACTCAGTCTCCTAGTAGATCTGAAGTTATATCAGTATCAAATTTGCTTGGGTCAGCAATGCCTTCCCTTACGTCCTGCGTGGTTTTAATTCTGCTCTGGGCAGTGTTATGTACTCTGTGGTTACTGATCTCAATATCAGTCTGTCCCTGCTCACACTGACAGTTCCTTGGTGGATGGTATTTTTACGTACAAGCTTACAAGTCCCTGAGGCACAAGACGGCCAATATGGATGTGCTCATCGTACTGGCCACGACCATTGCCTATGTGTATTCCTGCGTCATCCTGATAGTAGCAATCATTGAAAAGGCAGAGAAAAGCCCTGTCACTTTCTTCGACACTCCTCCGATGTTGTTTGTGTTCATTGCGCTCGGCAGATGGCTGGAACACATAGCCAAGGTAACTCATCTTCACACAATTGTTGTGTATTTATGATAGGAGCAGAATAAACTATTCAGAGGAATTTTGAGTCAGCTGTTTCTGGTGTAGTCTGTAACATGAAAGGTTGTTTAGAGTTCATTGTGTTAAGTACATATCAGCATTTATATATCTCAATGTATCTTAAGCATTAATCTCTGTTTTTTAGGGTAAGACCTCTGAAGCTCTTGCTAAGCTTATGTCTCTTCAAGCCACGGAAGCCACTGTGGTGACTCTTGGACCTGGCCACTCTATTGTCAGGTATGTATTTATGAATCAAAATCCAGCCTGCCTGGGAAACAGACTTAGGCATGATCCAGTTAACCTGAAAGCTGATAGCATAAGTAACCTGCCTGTTCTACTTTTGTCTTTTGCAGGGAGGAGCAAGTGCCTGTTGAACTGGTTCAAAGG
>VYZP01017859.1:0-20844 GCA_013400635.1 Hypocryptadius cinnamomeus | reverse complement strand
TCTTTTCTTTTCTTTTCTTTTCTTTTTTTGTGTCAGTTTACTAAGTGTTGCCATAGCAGTCAGCGTTGCCATAGTAATTGTAAACAAGTGAATTATATGACCAAAAGTTGGAAGAGGTAGAGCACACAAACACCAGCCCTGTGGGCAGTTCCTGTCACTACCACAGAGTGAAGGGAGCATTGAGAAAACCCAATACCCATGAATACTCACCATCCATAAATGACACATAAAAATAAATAGAGGTTTCCATTGATCAGGATTCAGTCACAGGTGATGGGTCTCACTTTATTGCAGTCACAGCTGAAGTCATTTCACAACCCCCATCCTCCCACTTTCTGCTGTTGCCTTTCTCTGGAATTACATTCAGGCCTGTTTGTAATGCACCAGTACTCAGAGGAAAATAGTTATGAGAGCCTGCTTCATGATCCTGTTCTTAATTTCTGCTGTGTGACAGGATAACATAAATTTGTATGCTTCCATGAATGATTTTCCCTTTTTTTTTTCCTTTCCCCTATAATTCTGAAGATCACATTCGGAAGCTGCAATTTTTATCCACACAAAAAGCAGCTAATATGGTCTAGCATTTTCTTGGTAATTTAGCTGGACTTTGTGCCCAGGGTTTTATAACATCAAAGACGTAACGAGGTATAGTAACGCTCAGTATGAAACAAAAAGTGTTCAAAAAAAAGAAAAAAGAAAAAAGAAAAGAAAATCAGACACAATGCATCCTCCCTCAGCTTTCTGACTTGCTGGGGCTGGAAGGGAGCTGTGGAACTGCTTGGATGGCCTCTGTGGAATGGAAGAGATGTGTGAACCAGGCACCTTAATTCCTCTTTGTGGATTCTTGTGCTTGCTTTACCAGCAAAAATGCAAAGTATGTCTGCATGGAAGTGTGTTTTAAAAGAAACCACAAATCATTGTAGTATGCCAGGA
Organism: Hypocryptadius cinnamomeus; assembly: GCA_013400635.1. Lineage (NCBI taxonomy): Eukaryota > Metazoa > Chordata > Aves > Passeriformes > Zosteropidae > Hypocryptadius > Hypocryptadius cinnamomeus. Next base: position 19,911 of record VYZP01017859.1, on the reverse strand, counting down.
ACAAGAGCTACAACTCTCAGAAATAAATACCATTGATAAAAGGAAAAGTGATCCTATCTTTTCCACTGATCTGAATATTATTTCAGATATATATGCTACGTATGGAAATTACTCCATTGTCAGTTTTTACTCCTGCTATTGACATTAAAATGCTAAATATGAAATTATTAAAGAAATCAGACATAAAGTTGATGTTGCATGGAAATTTGAAGAATACTGCAATGAAGTTACAGTCAAAAAAGTCAGGTAATAAATGGGAGGCATGCTCTGACTTGCCAGTGCTAATACTTTCATAAAGAGAAATTTGGAGAATTTGAACACAGGCAGAACTTTCCACAGTTAGTTCTATGTGAGAGACTTTTGCAATCTTAATGAATTTAATTTTGAAATGGAGATCTCATAAAAAGCCCAAATATTTAAAAGGGAAACTACAAGGAGAAAATAATCAAATTTAGTAGGCTGAAACAGATAAAGTTCTATAAAAATTATTTCAAAATAAATTAATGAAAGGATAACACTTGCCTGTTTTTTCCAACTTTATTAGTTAAGTCTAATAAAGACCAGTTTCCCCTTTCTATAGACTTTACTTGCTCATTACTTCATCCATTTATATCCAAGGTATCAAGGCCTTCTACAGTAATATAAAATTCTGTAAAATTTGTCCATCAGGGAGGTGCCAAAAACTGACACGTGTGACTTACATGTAATATAACACCTTTATTATAATCATTGACTACTTAGGTGACTAACAGGCAGTAGGTGTAAATTATTGATTTTGTACTGCTGGAGGACACAAACTCTGCTAACACTTGTCACTGTGCTCATTTACTAAAATGTCGATGCAGCAAAATTTACTGGAGGACATTCCCACCCTTCTGTTGGTGTTTGTTGTACTTTAGAGCACAAAAGGAAGATGCATACCTTCATTTTCCTCTTCAATTCTGCCTGCCTTTTCTGGTTTTTCAGTCATGTTTAGAAGCTGCAGGCAATCTAGCTCCATTGGCTGAATTCCTGCAGTAATTTTATATAATAGGTGTTGGTCTGCCATAGAGCAGCTTTGGACAGCATGTTGCTTTTCTCTGTTTAGGTTTGTTCCCAAGCTTTACTAGCACAATACACTAGTAAAATAGATAGCAGGGAAATGCTGTATTTCTAACCAGGCTCACATGAAACAAATATCACCAAATATGCAGCAGATAATACATGAAAGGTAGTTTTTATATTTGTCATGAAATACTGTTTGCTTGCACAGGAACATGAAATATATTTTTCCTTTGTTCATCAGAAAAAATTGTATAAACCCCAGTAATAATGAGATTCATCTCGGTCTAATTTTTCCCCACTATGTATGTTCCAGAACATTCACAAAGCTTCCTAAAATCATTTTTGTAGAAGAGATATCCATCCAGAATTGAGTCAGTATTTTATTTCCCAATCAGTCATAGAATTATTCTAGTGAAGAAATATTTGGAAGATGTAGAATAACAGCGAAATCTGTAATTTTATAAACAACCTAGCAGTCAGTATCATAAACTGTAAAGAAGTCTGTAACTATCTTCTCATTCACAGGTAATTCTTGCAGGAAATGCTTGAACTTCATTGTGTTTTTTGCTGTTGGTTCTTCACCTATATAGTCAGAAATACTGCCTTCTCAAATGGAATAAAGTCTTGATTTTTCAGAAAGAATGGAGCATGAATCATGTTAATCAAAAGTATTTAATGAAACAGATCCAAATTAAAGTAATCTGAATCTGCAATTGAATCTGAATCTCAGATAAGGTTTAATGTTATATATAGCTTCTAATTTGTCTTAGAGAAAATAGTTTATGTACATTCAGACAAAAGTATGTTCAGTAAATTTATAGAATGGCAAAAAAAAAAAAAAGCAAGGGTAGTGGTTTTGACATCTTTAAAGAGATGGAATGGATGAAACCTTATGAATGAACTTAAATGTTTTGATTTATATTTTGGTTTCAGATGTGATCCTGAGGGAGCATACTTGCACAGTAGCCAACTACTTCAAACCTCTAACAAACCCACAGCTGAGTCTTCATGGCTTTTATAGCTCCCAGTCCCAGTACAGGGTATGGTTTTTCTGGTTTATTCACTGATTTTGTAGCACTATCTATGGATTAGTGTCAATCTGGAAGAAATAATTAGGGCAAAAGAATGGACCATACATTTCGTACAAACCAAGTGATGCTTAATTTCTTTTCTCCAAATAGGTAAAATCAAGATACCAAAGAAAAACACCAACGCCCCTAAGAAAATCTGCTATTCACGATGTTCACAACCTGAAGAACAATGATATGTTAAAATTAATAAATATTCATAAATTAGCATTCATACAAAGAGATACTACAGCACTGTTTTATACTCTGCTGTAGAGTTTATTACCATAACGAAGCATTGTTTTATTCTGTAGGTCAGACATGAAGGCAGAGATTACTTCTAATAAAAGGTAGGCTGAAGTAAATAAAGAGTTTTGATATTCGAACAAAGGAAAAGACATAATATTTTGGGTTGATGCTGGCCAGATGCCAGCCCCCCATCCAAGCTGTTCACTGACTCCTCTCTGCAGCTGGACAGGGGAGAGAAAACGTAAAGAAAGGTCCATGGGTTGAGATAAGGACCAGGTCAGATCACTCACCAAATACCATCACAGGCAAAACAGGCTCAACTTATAGATATGAAGTGAATTTACTAACAAAATCAGAGCAGGATAATGAGAAGTCAAATAAACCCTTAGAAACTCCTTTGCCACCCTCTTCCCTCCTTCCCAGCTCTGCCTCCTACCCCAGCAGTGCAAGGAGACAGGGAATGGGGGCTGTGGTCAGTTCATCAGCCGGGGCTTCTCTCGCTGCTGAGGGAGAGGAGTCATTCCCCTGCTGCACCGTGGGGTCCCTCCCACGGGAGACAGTTCTGCATGAACTTCTCCAGCATGGCTCCATCTCATGGACAGCAGCTCCCTGCCAGTTACCAAAGTGTGAGTCCATCCCATGGGCAACAGCACCCCTCTGCAGCAGTGGGTCACTCTTCTGTGGGGTGCAGTCCTNTGGGTTGAGATAAGGACCAGGTCAGATCACTCACCAAATACCATCACAGGCAAAACAGGCTCAACTTATAGATATGAAGTGAATTTACTAACAAAATCAGAGCAGGATAATGAGAAGTCAAATAAACCCTTAGAAACTCCTTTGCCACCCTCTTCCCTCCTTCCCAGCTCTGCCTCCTACCCCAGCAGTGCAAGGAGACAGGGAATGGGGGCTGTGGTCAGTTCATCAGCCGGGGCTTCTCTCGCTGCTGAGGGAGAGGAGTCATTCCCCTGCTGCACCGTGGGGTCCCTCCCACGGGAGACAGTTCTGCATGAACTTCTCCAGCATGGCTCCATCTCATGGACAGCAGCTCCCTGCCAGTTACCAAAGTGTGAGTCCATCCCATGGGCAACAGCACCCCTCTGCAGCAGTGGGTCACTCTTCTGTGGGGTGCAGTCCTTCAGGGACAGGCTGCTCCAGCCTGGGAGCCGGGCCCTGTTCCCACAGGTCTCCCACAGCTCACAGGCTCCTCTCAGGCACCCACCTGCTCTGCGTGGGCTCCTCCAGGGGCTGCAGTTGGATCTCTGCATTCCTGTGCACCTCCCTGTGCTGCAGGGCCACAGCTGCCTCACCATGGGCTGAGCCAGGGGCTGCAGGGGAATCTCAGCTCTGGTGTCTGGCGCAGCTCCTGCCCCTCCTCCTTCACTGGCCCTGTGTTTGCAGGGCTGGTCTTCTTACATGCTCTTACTCCACTCTTCTCTGCTCAATATTACAACTGCACCACAATTTTAGTTTGATTTCTTCTTAAATATGTTACCAGAGAGACACTACCACCATTTCAAATTGGCCCAGCCTTGGTCAGCAGCACCTCCATCTTTGGAGCCACCAGGGATTGGCTTTGCTGGAAATGGAAGAAGCTTCTGGCAGCTTCTCACAGAAGCCACCCCTGCAGGTCCCTCCCGCTACCAAAACCAGGCCATTCAAAACCAGCACACATAAAAAGAATTTTCCTGGAATGCTTTAGGTACAGTTAAACCCATGTCTATTGGAAGGCAACATCATCTGTGGAAATCTGGAAACTTTTATTAGGCCCTCATTTTCAGTTCTAAAGGCCAAGAGTGATGTCAGAGGACATGTGTAGAGTGAAAAAGTATATACTTGTTGTATGCATTATCCAGATTATTGTGAACATTTTCCTAAGGTTTCAAATTTTCAGGCACGCTTTTTCAGACTGTCTAATACTGATCATCACACATCTAGAATCCTGTCTCCTCTTAGGGTCTAAAAGGAAAGTACTGAAGCTTCGGTTTCTCAAATGCTGTACAGCTGTACAGCTGCTTGGACAGACTATGAAGAGAAATACAAATGTGTGTTTACATTTATCTGCATCTCTATAAGGGTATCTAAATTAGCAAAAGTTCTGTTTATGAGCTGGTTTCCCAAAACATAGATTTTACTCAATATTGCCTTTAGTTATAATAAAAAATACCGTGTTCCCGTGCAGAGATTCCCATCTGCAGATTTGAAAATATTTCACAGTGTAACTCAATATCTTTTCTTTATTCTACAGATAGAGAAACCATAGTGAGACGAAAAAATGGGACTTTGGGTTGATTGTTTCTTAGCATTTCTGTGTGTTCTTTACCATAGATGGCTTCAGTTATTTTATGTCACGACTATTGTTTTTGCTGTGTAGGTGGAAGAGCAAATTTCAAGTTATCAAATAAAATCAAAAATAGTATTTTTACAGAGGGAAGAATTATGGAAAAAAGGCATTTGTCTTCTAATACTGACTTCAGTTAACAGAGAGTAAGAGGGTGTGTATGCTTATAGTGATGGGTTTTCTTAAGGTGATTTTTTTTGAAAAATGAACTATTCACAGCTATTTGGGAATGTTTCAACAACACAGTCTTTCTGTGCCTTGTTATTTGACAAAATAGAAGTGAAATTTCTTCTTCACCTTTGCTCACAATTCTTTGAACAACTCTTAGTTCTCCTTCAATGAGAAGTGAATAAATGTATCAGTTCAGAATAAAAAGACAGAAATCTCTTTCACATGACTTAGATGCTGGAACTATTAGCAAGTAATCCAAACACACCATCTGAGTTACCTCAAAGGTTTTCAGACTGATGCTAAGGAACACGGAACAGGAAAATTGACAACATCATCAAAATATAGATACTTATATGTAAATCTGCCAGAGTCATAATCCAACCTTTTTTTTACATAAAAATGACGTTTAAAATTCAGTCTTTGGGCTCACTGTATTTCAATCAGGTTGAATAACTCTATCCGTGTTCCAAGTATTTTCCTCATTTTTAGTCACACACAATATACATTAACCATAATGGAAAGAATCATAGGTCATTATTTATGACTCAATTCAACTCTAGATATGTGCACCAAGTAGAGCTCTGCCAAGCCTCTGTCACATGCCAGTATCACATCTCTAACAACAAATAATCAAGAACCTTGAAAATTTAAAAGTCCAGTAAAATTTCAGTACTCATTTTACATTGGTCAGAATTTATAAATAATGATGGTTTAATTGTTTGTGCTTTGAAAGCAGAGCAGCAGAAAGTAGGATTAATAACTTTTTTCAAGCCTAACACTGATTTTCCAGTAACACAGTTGAAAGTGTCATCTTGCTGCTGCTCAAACCTTTCCAATCAGCGAAAATGCTGTAGGTGTTGATAGACTAACCACATCCTATGTCGGTCCGCAATCTAAACAGGTCCCTCAGATTATTCTGGTAGGTTCAGCAGTTGTGTGTCATAGCCTGGAAAAAGTGTTTGCTGCTGCCACATTAGCATTTCAGCTCGTAGTAGTTTGTCTGAGCTAATCTCGCACACAATCTCAGTGATGCTACTTGAATGAAATATGACATCAAGCCCTTGCCCTCATCTGAGTACTGATAATATTTACAGCACTATTCCTAAACTAGGTTTATTACCTCTGTGTCTTTGCCAAGGTTAAAAGGGAAAAGAATGAAAGGACCATCCAGCCTGGTTACCATCTTTGCACTCTCCACCAAGTTGCTGCACGTCATGAAATGACTGTGCCCTCTTCACAGGCCATGGGGCTGAGGGTCAAGTCTGCACTTCTGCAGTGGCAGAAAGCGACAAAGATTTCACTGATCTTCCACTGAAATTTTAAATCTACTGCTTATCTTATATTAAAACCTATCAAATGTTTGCAGATTTCAAGCCAGGCTTAATGTTTATAAGAATTTCATTAAATGTCCTTCTAAAATATTTTGTAATTATTTTTTTAGTTTAAAAGTGGCACTTGCAATCAGGATTTTACTTTTATGATCTCAATTTGATAAAAAAAATTGGTTTCAGTTTGGGGGTTTTGTGAGGGGTTTTTTTGTTGTGTTTTTTTTTTTTTTTCCTGAGCATTATAGTTTATCTTTGTTTTGATTTTTTTCATTCATTCATTCCGAGCACTTTAAACTACTTCACTGCTGTTAGAAGCATCACAGGGTATTCCACAGTTGACAACATGAGGACTGTACTCCATGGAATGGAAACACAATTGTTTAATGTTCTGAGAGCAGAAGGGCTTAAGCTTGCTTGGGCAATATTGATTACAGACCAAAAAACTTCTCACACATAACCTTGAGTTTACTCTGTAACTGCCATAGTTATCACTATGTTTTTCTGACCTCACAGTCCCATAACATTAAAAATTTTACTTTTATCCTGCGCAACTGCACATCTGGTAAACATTGAAACAGAAGTATTTCATCAACTCTGCCTAGACAGTATTTTGAAGTGGAAAAATGAAGCCAGGTTCTGGAATAGTAGGCATGCAGTCCTGTGGTCTGTAGAGTGGATCTTGTTTCTGAGTTATGTGACAATTCCGGTATTTTGTGTAGATCAAGATGACCCTCAATTTTTTGAAAAAATTATTATTTTGTTATTGGACCATGGAGTGGAAGTGACAGCTACAGTATCTGCTACCAGCTTTGCAAGGAGGGCTTAGTGTGGCCTAAATCCTTTCAACCTAAGGGTCTCTTCATCTACAAATATAGTCTAAGCAGAGAGATCTTTTCTAGATCTGTAAAATGCCCTGAGATCCAAGAACAGAAGGTAACTGTTATTATTTCACAGTGCATTTCAGCAACACAGATTCCAAAATAATTAGCAGGCCATGCAGTTTAAATTCGTTTTCTCTAAGAGGAAATTACTTTGAAGATAAAGGCTAAGCTGTACCAGAGGAACACCCACATCTGCAGTCAGGCAAGGTGAACTCCATATTCCCTGCCAGCGCTTAGCTCTGTTCCACAGACACCATAACAAGATGTACTTCAGAATACAAACTGAAGTCATTTGGTGGATTTTGGTAAATAAGACAGATTTTCCAAAATTAAATTAGTCAGAATAACAAGTCATTTTTTTTGCAAGAAATGCTAAAAGGGGAGAGTCTCAAATGCGGAGGGCAATGACTGAGATACAGCTGTGATTAGATTCTGCCAATTTTTGAAGATGCTTTCTTACACCATCATCCCATTTGCAGTACATACGATAAAGCTTTCAGAAAAAAAACCAAAACCAAAACAGCTTAAGTCATTAACATAACTAAAATACCAAAAGGCAATTTTCTGTGAGAAAGTCTTACTTCTCTGAGCATAAATCTAGTTCTTTGATAAAATAAACGGTTTTAAAAAATAACTGTACTTCATGAAAGTGCGTGTTTAGAGTCCCAAGTACTGTTTGATTTTGTACAAGCAATTTAAAGTACAATTAGCAGTAAAATAGCCAGTTGTTAAGGCCACCAATAAATTAAAGCCAGAATACAATGGTGACTTGTGCTTAGTATGCAGATCATACAAACCCCAACTGCAGAGGCCAGCATTAGGATTCTGGACACCTGGTCTGCTCTGGCGGTGAATAAAGAGCAGGGCTGAATGTTGGGCTTCAGTTGTACACTTCTAGTGGTTAATCCTCTTTGTAACGGTCGATTTACATGTTAGAAGATCTAAAAGAGAGGAAGTACAGTGTCTGGCTTTGAGTCTTGGTTCAAGAGATTTCTGTTCATCTTCCTATGGCAGGAATTGCAATTTATTGCCCGCTACTTCGTAGCTTTCTTTGAAAAATTTCCGTACGTTATACAGTTCAGATTATTTGTATGCTGTGTTTTTTACAGCTGAAAATAAGGCTGTTCATAATATATATTAGAAACTGAATATTGTCTATGTAGTGTAACAGCACTATTGACTATGACTGAAATATGGGAAAAAAATGTTCAGGTGAGTCTCAAGCAACTATATTCATAATGCATAATATATTCATGCCTGAATGAAGTAATTCCGCTTTTCAATTTTTAAAAAATATTACTAAACCAGTTATAAACCTTCTTGAAGTTCAGCAGTCAGTCACCTCAGGTCAAACAATAGGCAAAAATTTATTAACCCAAAAACATGAAGGTGCCATCCACATCTTAGAGGGTCCACACTCTAAATTAAGCCTGCAGGCAGAAGTACAAATCTCAGTGCTCCCATGATCACCAAACTGCCCCCCTGGGACCTCTGTGCTCCCCTGACTGGCCTTTACAGCAGAGGGTTGGAAATAGAAAATCCTTAAGGTTCCTTTCAACACAAACCCTTCTATCATCTTTGAGTCTGTGACTTTTCTTCTGAATCAAACAGTGCCCTGATGAAGGACATGGAAATCACGCAAGAAGCCGTCATGCTGGCCAGCCCAGCTTCTCTCCTGGGCTTTGCCATGGCTCCTGCACAAGGCGCACTTGTTAACATCCAACAACGTGTGCATGGCTGAATGTGCTGTGGTTCCTGAGCTCATTTATTCTCCATCAAGTCACTTCAGTCTCAAATGTCACTTTGGTCTCAGACTGACTCAGACTGGTTCTTCTTTTTTGATAGTCACTCATTTTCTCCCCAGGTGTTTTGTGTTCCTCTGTGTCTCTCTTTCTTACAACAAGTTCTTTTGGCCAGCACTTTAATTACTGACATCACCTTGAGTCTGCACTTCTGTCAGGTATTTCCTGTGCCTGTTACCTTTTCCAGTACAGCCAAGTACACAGATGAGATTTTGTTTGTAGCTCATTAGTGGCAAAATATGGCATGTTATGCTAGATGCTGACTGACTGTTAGTGAATGCATTTTTGATCTAAGAAGTCTTCAGACTGCACTCACGCTGATAGGTATGTTAGCTGCTGCCCACTCAGGCAAAATCTGGAAACAAGTGCACTTATTGTTCTTTGACTGATGGCTGAAACAGTGACACATCATCCAAACACAAAACCTGGAGAATGATTTGGATTAATCTGTAAACAAGGCCACTCTCATTTCCCCAATTAGGAAAGAAATGTTTGCCAGAAATTTTTGAAGCACAAATGCTGCTAACATATGATACTGACTCCAGCTTCTCTTGCTGTTTCTGAGTGATCTCAAGCTTTGCAATGTGAGCAGATGAAGGATGATGACAGACTACCTTTACAATATCTAAAGACTAATCTGTTTGTAGATCACTGTCTGAGATTTTGGGTTCGTGTTTTGTCTTGTAGAATATCTATAAAAGGGAAGATGGGAACACAGGTGTGTGTATGTATTAAAAAGATCTAAAGAGCAGAGGGATGGTGGAAACATTCACATACTGTGACACAAGCAGAGAGGGTAAGAGACATTTTCTGTGTGCTGTCTGGAAAGATAACTTAGGGCTTGTGAACAAGGAATTCCTTGAACTAGTCTGGTCTTAATGCAGTCAATGAAAAGGGAGTTCTTAACAATTCTGTTTAAAAAAAAATATTTAAAAAGCAAACAAACAAGCAACATTCCATCTTTTTCTTTTTTTTTTTTAATTGGAATGCAAGAGAATCTGGGCTGTGTTTATATTCTGGTGGCCACAATGGATAATAGCATTTTTCTCTGTTAATGAAGAGTAGTGCCCATGAATACTTCTGTAATTTTCAGAGGAAAAGGGTTGGACTAGCTTATAAATGCTTGTTTTCTGATCAAATTCTTGACCAACAGTATTATAAAAATATGGCTTTTGATTTTATCACAAAAAATTTTCATTCAGCCATATAGTGCTGGCTACTTTTCAGAATAAATGCCTATTACTATTGATCTTTGCTAGCTTTCTTCATTCATATTTTTTTTGAGAGAGATATGCAGAACTCTGGTGATCAATATAATAGAAGTTTTATAGTAATTTGGTATCTTTGGGAAATTTCTTGTTTTCTTTTGCTGTTTTGGACTGCATCTGCTACTTTTATCACAGGTGAACAGAATTCATAGAACTGCAAAAGAAGTTACTATTTAGCATTTTCCCAAATATAGTTAATTTAAATAATTTCAAATAATCTCAATCATTTAATCAAACTGAAAAAAATGTGAACACATCGATAGAGGTGGGAAAAATTAGAAAATGAAGTGTCAAGTGAAAAATTAATCTCAGTGGAAACTTGTCCAACTCAATAAATAATTCCAGAGGTTTTGAAAACAAAATAGAGATTTTTGTAAGTTCATTTCATATTTTGTTATTATTTTGAAATGACCTTTCTACATTTAATGGAAAAGAAGCAAAACACATGAAAGCATGGGATAACATCTTGTTTTAGGCAAAATATTATCTAGCTCTTTATTAGGTGAACTGCAGGATGAGCTGTTCACTCAGTGCCATAGACTACTTCATGCCATGCTGATGTTCAGCTCTGCCACAGCGGCAAGAAAGAACCCATCAGAAATCAAAACAATTTGGCAAAGATTTCCAAAGTTAGTTAATATTAGTCTAACCTTATTTTGCTTTCAATTGTGCCATCCAAACCTTTAGAGATTGGTGGGATTCTCCTTTCATTTATGTCTATCCAAAAATATTGTCATTGGTGTTTAGTTCCTGTTGACTCAATCTTTAAGGACAAACAAGCTTATATTAATAAGAGGTTCAAAGGTGAGGCAACACTTCTATTAAAAAATAATTTAAAATTAAAAGTTGGAGGAAGACCTGATTTGAAGGAAGTCTGAACATATGCTATACATTTAGCTCTAATGTATGTTACAATGAAAACTATAAACTGCTTTAAGCTAGATTAATTTAGCAGAAAATGAGGTTTGAGTAAATACACTATAGCGCCTTACAGTTTCCAAAGCAATTAATCAAATATTTCTACCATCTGACTGCATTGCTTACCTTGTGGAATAACATCATAAACTAACTTCTGTCTCTGATCTACAGTTCTTATCGTGGCATTTTAAGGCTTTGATAATTTCAAAAACTTCCTTTTTGTCTACACACTTACATCATATTGTCCCATTAAAAGTGCTGATAATTTGACTTCCACTGTGAACTTGACAATTTTAAAAAACCATCATGGCTGTTATTGGGGTTTTTTTGTGGTTTGTGTTTGTTTGTTCATTGTTCTTGTTGTTGTTGCTTTTTTATCATTTTTCTGAATATACTGCCTAAACTAACTCCTGTGAAATTATTTTCTCCTATCAGATAATTCCACAAGACCCACTTCCTTGAACTTGCAAGAAATAAGCTGTAACTTGTATAAACTAGGAGGAGAACACACAGATCTGTAGCTGTAATGTATACAACAGTAATTATATGTTGGGCTGGTAGCAATCTTTTATGTACGTTAACTGACATTTTTATTAAGAACCTATCATTGATTGATTAAAACTTTTTCAGGATTTTGCTCACATTTCAAACTGAATTTGTGCCTTAACTGAGCATTTGGAGGCATGTTTTTGTATGTAATTGTTCCATTCAGGTAGAAGAAAACTTTTCTCTTTCAAATTAAGGAAGATATCCATCAACCTCTTCTTTGAATAGCCCTGCCATCTCTTTACTATGGTATTTGCAGCTTGGCAGAGTGCTTATAGCTATTCCCATGGAGTTCCACCCACACATAGCCAAGTTACACTTTGAATTACTTCACTTGGAATATGCTGCAAGACTTCAGAAGAGTTCAGCACCTTAATCTCGAGTCTGATGGAGATGGCCTCTCATGCTGGCCAGCCTGTACACGTCACTCTGAAAACACAGCTGTGCACGCTGTGCAGTGGCCAAGGCACAAAACCTCTCTCAGCACAGTCAGTCCCAGCTGCTCATGGGCCAGCTCTGCTCCAGGCAGGCAGCTGCTGGGGGCAGTGAGTCTGTCCTGCACCCCAGCTGTGCAGACAGTGCTGGGGCAGGAGGAACCTGGCAGGAATGCAGTGGAGATAAGCATTGACCCAGGGAAAGTACTGGGGACTGGAGTGTTGACTTGTGGGGGTGGATGGGCAGGGGGAATGGAGCACTGAATTGGGAGTGGGGCTTGGGATATATACACAAATAGCAGAACATCATGGACACGGAACTGACAGGAAATGCAGCTGGAAAATGCTTAGCAAGACAGATAAAGGGAAGATTTAGGCTGCAGTTCCTTACGGAAGTTAGGAAACCAAGATGTGCTGTGTCCTTTAATCCCCATACCCTTCCTGCTTGCCCCCCTTCCCCTTCTTGCATTTGGTATGTTGTCCTATTTCTTGCTGTGACACTGATAAGTGACACTCAGCTGCCTCAATGCACCACACCCATCAGAATTTATTATTATTCCAGCCTTTTCCACTCAGTTTGTCTTAAGCAACATTAGGAGACTAAAGTGACCATTCAAGGGCTCCAACAGGTGCCAATTCTAACACAAAGTGCATTGGAGGGGGATGCAGCCCCAGCACAGAAGGGAGAAAGATGAAGTGCCATCACTGAGAAAGTCTCCCTTTTCGAGGCACTTTGTTTAGTTTGATTTGCAGAGCCAAGTTCCGAGAGGGAATTGATGGATGTATGAAATGTCAGGTAATAGTGGGGCCGTGGGCTGAAAGTCAAGGAAGAGAAATCTGACAAGATTCACTATGGAAGCAAGATGGATTTTAATGGAACGAAAGAGAAAAAGAGTAGTGATAAGGTCTGAAAATGGGTTTGACTTATACAACGAATGTTGCTGGTAATGGTGAAGTGAATGGTAAGCCAGGAGGGTGAATTTATTTACTTTTAGTTTTTATCTCTGTATGCTCAGGGACTACAAGTCTAAACATGGATAAAATGGAAAGGGAAGAACAAAAGATAACCCCATTTATTCTGTAGTAGACTGGGTAGGTAAGGGGAATGGGACTGAAATTAAAATAACATAGGTCTTTGGAACTGTAGCCCCCCACGAAGGGTGGATGCAATATAGATTGATGTTTGGAAGACCTGTGAGTGTCAATACATGGCACATGCTGCACAGCACTGTTAGCACCCTTTAGCATAGCAAAGATGGAGAAAGGAGGAGGAGATGTGAAAAAGAGCACATAAAAGAACACTTCTATCCCAGTTCTCTGCATTCCACTGCTCGTCTGTGAGCTAGTATCTCTGTATCTGGCCAAATAGCAATTTATCCTGGTGCCTCTCAGGGCCTTACTAGGGATGGTGACTGCCACTGGTGGCTTACTCCTTTAGCACAGTTGCTATGCTGTGCTTTAAATTATTCCTCTCTTGGTTTAAAAAACATAGAAGAACAAATTTTAAAGGACAAAACTTAATTTAAAAATGGAAGAATGGAGAGAATAAAAAGGGCAAACCTCAAGATGAAACCTGGGGGCTTTGTTTTGGTTGGTTGGTTGTTGTTTCTCATTTGCTTTTCAGGGAAAGCCTAGAAAATAATGCAAACCTCAGAGAAATTGCCTAGAATATGTAAGCTTGTACTCAACAATTCTATTGTGTCTGTGAGGTGGTATGTCCCCTTCATTCCATTTGAGTGTCATAAAACTTAAATTAACAAGAATTAACAACTCAGATACTAATAAATGTTAGAGAAAAGCAAGGAAAGCAAAAATTCTTGTTGTCAGACAGGAGTTTAACAGTATGTAGTAAATCCCCATAAATAATTCTAAGGGAGCCACAACACTGCCATTATAATTTGAAAGAGCATAATTTTTTTTTAACATGTAAACAATGCAATATCATGCTGTATGTGACATGTTTCACTGCAAATAAAATTGTTACTATTGATATTGTTAAGAGGAAGGAAAAATGCCAAGATTGTCATATCAGTGATGGTGTTGAGGACTCACTGGCTTAGCATTATTCCTACACACAAAGCACTGTTTTGCAGTTTAGGCATTAACTGAGGCCCTGGTGATTGGGGATCATGTCTTGACTAAGCTGCAGGCGTTATATGGGACTATAGGTAACTCACATAGACTCACTGGCCTTAGATCTTATCTAATTTCTCATCTCATTTTTTTCTTTTTTACATAATAATTTTAGACCATAAACTCAAGGCAAGAACTCCTATGATGCCTGCATGCACTGCCATAGGATTGGGAGGCACCTGTGGTCATAGAGGAAGATTTGAATGGTCTTGAGACTGGAGGAACAGAATGATAGTATGAAGTGCAAGGTAATGTATGTCTAGATAATTGAAAACATTCCTAGGAGCTTAGCACTTTGAAAAGCTGTTTCCAGCAGATTAAAAATAATTTAATGTGCTACTCTAACAGATGTGGTGAGTCCAGAATTACAGGCATGGTTGCAATAGAATTGTATGAAATGCAGACAGGCTTTTTTGCTTAATGTCAACTTATTTGTGTATATGCAATGTAAAATATATTGGGTTTTAGCCATAGCTCTTTGCACACTTACAAGTTATTTCTTATATGTTGCTGGCTGTGATGCCAAAATGTTATTGGCACATTTATTGATGTTTCCACTCATTCCTCTTTAAGTTTATATTGTATTTGCATGTATAGGACTATGTTTGTGTGTGTTTCTGTAGAAGGTATATAGCACTGTATATGTGTGAGATGCTGATTCACTTCCATAATGGATTAGATTTTACTTTCCACAAGCAGATCCTGTTTTCCTATTTCAGGTTTATACTTATGTTTTCTCAGGGTCCCTGTCCTTTTTGCTTGGCAACTTTCATATTTTAATTTCTTGCAAAATACAGTATCCCAGTTGGTTCACTTCCTCTGTAGGAAGTACTAAAGTTTGGTGAGGGGCATTTTGCTACCCTCTTTAGAGACTGGACGGGGAATTTGAACATCAAAATATTAATTTTACAAGCACAAGTATTGCTTTCTACTCTAGCTTTGGACTCAAATAACACATTGTCATTGTTCATTAGAAACACTAACAAAGATATGCTTTGGAAAGTAATAAAACAATTACATTGCAGAGGAAAATGCAGAAATAATGAGATACTAGTCAGTCATTGACCTTTTATTAACAAATGTACACATTTGTGCAATTGATGCGCAAATCAAATTGGCAGAACTGTCTAGGTAAAGGGGTTATTTTGATTATATTAGTTCAGCTTCATATTAGTCTTACACAGAAAGATGGTAAAGTCACTGGTATGTTTGTTACATATTTAGCCAAACCTCCCTCAGAAATTAACTTCAAACTCTGCTATTTAATCTTCATGTTTTATATTCCTATTTTTCACTTTGCAATGTTGTTAAAGACAAGTACTTTCATTACCATAGCAGCCACAGAAATGTGATACTGTAGATATGACACATCTTTCAAAGTACACAGAGCCATGGGAACTGAGCTATGGAGTCTTCGGGGGCAGCAAATGTTTGCAATAGAAGCAATCCAAATACATCATTCAAACAAATGGTAGAAGTCTCACACTAAGTGATGCAAGACAAAGACTGAGGGTCTGTGCTGCTGTAGGATCCTTCAGATATTTCCTCTTATTTCTTGTGGCCTGGAAATTTTAGGGATGCTAGTCCTGACTAGATGGAACGCTATGATCCCCTTGCAATGGAAAATATTTTACTGAACCTACTGGGCATTGTGACTATATTCTTTTTTTACAATACTTACCTTTCTAAAACTTCCCATAATCTTCTGTTTCCAATCACTATGCTCTTTAATTTTCTTTTATTAAACACCTCTGATTTGGACACTGTGTAGTACATTATCATCCAAATTTATTCCAATGACTATGTAGATGAAGAGAGCAAGTATTCTAGAAGTTCCTGCAGAAAAATGTCGGAATGTAAGCCATGTGTTTGGAGACTGTTCAGAGCTTATTACTTAGGATTAACTTAAAATTCTTCCACTGTAATTATAGCTATTGTTCTATTTTATGCTCAGTTTGTAAACACCCATAAGTTAAGGGGGGTAGTGTAGGTGTTCAGGCATTGAACACCAATAGCCACATGGCTGTGGAGCCAGCTAAGGTTTGTTGGTAATTCCAAGCAAGGATTGTTGGTAAGAACATGCTGTGAGGAGCAACAGGATATGGCTGCAGAGGGGGACATACACAGCAAGGGCAGCACTCTTTGGAACAGATGTCTTTGTTCTGGCTCCTGGGAATAAGCACAACACAGCACAGCAGGAGTGAGGCCAAGAAGTGGGCGTGGACTGTAGGGGGGATCAAGACCACCCAAGACCCCCAAAGCCTTCAACTCATTTCCAGAGAGGTCTGGAAGAACCTGAGGACTGACTTGCATAGGAGGAGAGAAATTTATCTCCGAAGTGGGGAAAACTTACCTGTAAAAAGATACTCACACCAGTCTGGGTGCACATGCACGCTGGACACCCCATCAGGTGGAACCAAGGCTGTGATCTCTTTTTCTCTCTTGCTTTTTTTCTCTCTTACTGACTAATTAATCCTAACTAAAATAATTCTCTCTTTCCTTTTGCCAGTCTAAGCCACACCAAAAGTGTCTGTCAAACTCTTTCCTGTAGCAGTGGCCATAAATGAAAGCCAGGAGGATGGAAAGAGCAGGCAAAAGTTACCTGTGCTGTCACTCAGTTCTTTTCACCTCAGGCTTGATTTGTTCTGTTGATAAACGAAGTGAGTTTTTCCCTCAGAAATGTGTTCAGTGTGTAAAGTAAGAGCTGCGGTCTAATGGGATGTCATGTGTGTTCGTTCACCAAAATGGGGAAAAAATTCTAAGTAATAAAAGTTGAACTTCAGTTGTACTTATTCAATCAGTAAATGAACACTAGAACTACCTTTACAAACAACTAAAGTTACCCTAACAGAATGAATAGCTGGTCTCACTGAATCAATTGATTTCACAGGAACTGTGATTCATCCTCAAAAAAGCTATTTCCTTCCTTTATAGATAAATTGCTAAACTGCCTCCTTTCATTGCCAGCCTTATCATCTGCTGTTTTGCAAGACCTTTTGAACCATGTAGCATAGAAATGTAACACTGCAGCATCCCAGTTACCTGTAAATAAATCTTACATCTATTATTTAATCCTCCTAACCTGCTGAAGGTGGATTAGGGAGTGTCCATCCTCTGGGGACTGCCTGCATTGATGCTGAGAAGGGGAACAGGAGCCCTGCAGGGTCACTCTGAGGACAGAAACATGACCAGCACACTGGAACTAGTGCTGCTACTGTGATCCTCCTGAATTAAACTTCAAATGAGCCCTGTTATTCTCTTTAATTACTGTTGACTGGAAATAGCTACTGCTTGTTCTCATGTCTGAAGGAGAACATGATCTTTCTTATCAGGGCCTGCTTGATAGTAGATATGTGATTTTACCCCTTCTTAGGCAATCACTAAATGTGTACTTAAAAAAAATCAATTGAGCATACAGTAACTGCTTTTACATTTAAACCAAATGCAAATTAGAGACCACCCAAATGAGAGACCACCAAAATAAAGGAGAAAGCATAAGCCCTTGGTTATTTGCAAGATGCAGCATTGCTAGAGTACTTCCGAGTGACTCACCATGAAAGAGAAAGCACTACCCTGAGAAAGGAAGCACTTTGAAATGAAGAAGAAAAGACAGTACAATCCCTCACAAAAAAATGTGAACACTGCATTGTGCAGATTGGTGCATGATAAAAGTCTCGCTGGTCTAAATTGAGAAAAAAAACATTATACCCTATCCAAGAGAATTTAAATATCACCACTACATCAAGTTGTCTGGATGTTACCTACAGTTTATGTTATGAATGCTTCACAATTTCTTTTTTAAATTTCAAATTATACCTTTTCATATTTTCATAATATTGTAACTGCTAGAGTGGCACAAACTTCCTATACTTTTTTTGCCAGTCTTGACCTGTTGTGTATATACATCTGTGCCTGCAGCTGTGTGTATGTTACATATTATTAATAAATTTACCTCCCATTTCTATTAAAACTTTATGAAATCTTATTTTTCAATGGTTAGACCTTTTCACCACTCTAATTGTCTTGGGCTGGAATTTTTTTGTAGGAGTATCAGCTTGGCTGCTGCTAAAATGACACTAGAAGCAGCTATCTTTTCCTCACACTGCATTACAAAAACTCAAGAACTTTTTGGGTCAGGAACATGCCTGTTGGAGTAGGATACTCAGTGTGAAAAATACCATGAACTTGTGAAAGCCAAGGTTGCAGAGGGGATTTCCTAATTTTTCACTGCTTGAATTTTGCAACATCAGTGAATTTTTCTAGTGGTTTCCTAAATACAAAACTCTCTAACCAATTGGTTTGTTGTTTAGGTGTCTCTAAGTACTTAAAGCCTATTGTCCTCAATAATACAGAATATGCTCTCAAATAGTAAACAGGGCTCAGTCTTGGTTTTGTACTTATGGAATTTCACTCATGTACCTGCCCTTGTATGTGCTTTTGCACTTTCATTATGTGAGAGAGTAAATTTTTACTATCTGTTGGTGACTGCAGAAAGAGTAGCAGTTCATATAGCATTTGAAATCTCAAATTCTTCCATACCACCAGGTTGGATGTCTGTTAACCAACTTTCAGAATGTGGTAGTAGTGGAGATCAGAGAACCTTAGTTTCTTATCAGGACAATAAATGAGTAACAGTTTAAAAAATAATGAAAATTTCATCAAAACAGCTTGCAAATCCATCTCAGTTTCTAGGATTGGCTTTTTAAGGAGGAAAGAATTCAGTCTGAGCGTGCAAAACCCAGTTTAAATTCTGTACTAATTTCCTTACTGACATTATGAAATATGAACCAGTTCTGACAATAGTATTTCAAAGCAGTAATTAATCTGTTTCTTTTCACTAATTCTTTCCATGCATCCCATGAGTAATGTATCAATCAATGCCTATGTCACTGTCAGTCCAGCAGTTTAGTAAATCAAAGCAATTCAGCTCTCATAATAAAGATTTCTCTCTCACTCCATTGTGGAAAAAACAGTAGCTAACACTAGTAATTATTGATAAAAAGAAATGCAGCATGATTTCCACTGTGAGATACAACAGGGCTTTCAACCTCAAGATGTGTTCTGCTTTGTGCAGATGATCTACTTGACCAGCTGTTTTGTTGAGGTTATTTTAATACTGTGAATGTTCCCCATTTTTCGCTTCTGCTTTAGTTGCTCAGACTTAATTGTGAAATAAGGTCTTGGACAGTCATCAGGAAAGCAGCACTCTTATTTTTTCAGGGATATTTCAGGAGTGCTTTCTGTGCGAGAGAGGTTATTTAAGCTAGCTAGCTGGAATTTTTGGTCATTATTGCATAGGAGAGAGGAATATAAAGGAAAGGAAGCTAGAAAGAAGAACATTTTTTGTTTTGGGTGATGTGCTTCCTTAAAAGGAAACCGAAGAAGCATTAATTAAAGACAATTTGAGAACACTGTTTATATATGTATACTGGATTTTTCTTGTGCTGAAGAATGTGACAGTTTTGATCTGGAGTTGATTACAAAGGTATGAGTGGTATATAGTATGATACATTCATTAAGTAATAAAAGTTTGAACACAATTTGCTTTCTACAATGTTTTTCTAAAATAACTGATTGGAACCACAGGAATGTGCCTAAGATTTGGGAATTTTAGTGAATAGGCACATAGAAAAATCATTCTATCAGCAGATAGCAGTCACATGCAGGTACAGAAGAAAACAATCTCTTTTTATGCTCTTGACTATTATCACGTTTATTTTCAGGTTTTTTTT
>VYZP01017857.1:12500-22393 GCA_013400635.1 Hypocryptadius cinnamomeus | reverse complement strand
ACTGGGACAGTGAAGGTGCACTGTGTGCCAGGCTACCACCAGAGTCCTCTTTGTGCTGGTCAGACCAACTCCTGCAGCAATGACAGACAAAAGCTTTTAAGATTATCTGTTTGGTGTGACCAGGAGGAAGCTCTTTTCCATACTGGGATTCAACTGCAGAGTCTCAGGTTGTCCCAGCTCTCCCTTGTGGGGGCTCAGGGGCTCCAGCATCACAGGGTCCCTGTGAAGTCCTGCCTGCAGGCGCTGTGTGCAGCATGGCTTGTACACTTTGGGATCAAAGCCTTACACGGCCACTTGCATCCAGGTGCAAACACTGATTCTGTATTTCTCTGCTCTTTTGATTTTGTCTCTATGTCTACTGCTTATCTATTTCTTTGTTTGCCATTTGCCCTTATTTTGTTTTGCACTCTTAATATAGTAACACACTAGGTTTTGCTCCATTGAACTAAAATTTCCAACTACATTTCCAAGAAGTTAATTCCATTAAGTTTTTTATTGTATTTGAAATAGATTTGCCAAGGAAACAGTATTGCTGTAATTTATAAATGCACTGCAGCACCTCTAGGAGACAACTCTCTCTGTGTTTGGACGGGATATGTTATATGGAAATTGAGAGAGAATTTGTAAGATTTATTTTCCACTATTGAAAGCTTTCAAGAACTTAATCTGAAAAAGAGATTATTTCTTTTCTCCCTGTGTCCAGTTATAGTTTTTAAATAAAGATCATATAGCCTTGGAAAAGCATTTAACAAACTTCATTGGGACATTACATTGCAAGCAAAGTTCTTCTATGAAAAATTCTTAAGTGTGGAAAATAATTTGAGATTTTGGACAAGCCATGGCTCACTTATTTGATTTTTTTATGAAGTTACAAAATAGATGTTGTCCCCAAATACCCTGATCTGCAATGATTAAACTTAGTCCTGTGTGGAGGCCTGGCACAAATTCTCTGCATCATAGCTTAATGATTTATTTTTCTTCACCCTGAATTTGTCCCTGTTGAAGTCCAAATGTCTTCCAGGGGAGTTGGTTTGGACCATGTAGTCTCTGTGTGATAAAAAAAATAAGTCTTCTTTGAATAAATGGGGCTGGGTCCAGGGCATGATAGGGCATGGCTGTGTGGGCGTGATGTTAAATAGGTTTTTCTGGTCACATAGGGTAGCTGGAAGATACCCTGAGGTAGAGCTCAGCCCCCTTGCCTGCTACCAGAGGACTGGAAAATGAGGCAGAAAGCAGCCTGGCCACTCCTGGGTTGTACCTCACCTCTCATTTCCACCCATTTGGGTAGAAATCTCTGTAGGAAAGCTGTGCATGGGATGGCTGCTGGGGAGGGCAGGAGGGAGGGGAAGAGGTGGGCAAATGAAACCCCAGGACTGCTGTGGCTGCAGGGCAGAGCAGATTCCATCTGGGTGTGCACATGGGTCATTAGGAAAGACCTGTATGGCCCCTCCATGAGAGCCAGGTGCTATTTAAGGGACCTTCAGGGTGGATCCACACTCCAAGGTTTCCAGGTGCCCTCCATGGGCTCCAATGGGGCTGTGTGCAATGCACTGATTTGCCATCAGGAATATGTTTCTTCATTCCCCATCCCTTGAGCTGGATTATGTCATCATGCCAGGGCATTAACCTATGGCTTGTACATCTAAATATATTTGATTTTGGGTTTTCTTCTCTTCTAATATTACAGCTTTGCCTGGAGTTTATAAATACTCCATTTAAGGAGCTATTTAGCAGTAACAACATTCCTGAGCTCAATCCAAGAATTGAGCTAATTATGGCTCCCCTTCAAAAATCTATTTCCACTCCCCCTCCCAAGGCCTTCTCTCCCCTGTGGTCAAAC
This sequence comes from Hypocryptadius cinnamomeus, assembly GCA_013400635.1. Taxonomy (NCBI): domain Eukaryota; kingdom Metazoa; phylum Chordata; class Aves; order Passeriformes; family Zosteropidae; genus Hypocryptadius; species Hypocryptadius cinnamomeus. Next base: position 20,553 of record VYZP01017857.1, on the reverse strand, counting down.
AGCCTGAAGATAATAAAGTGCAAAAAACTCCTACCTAAATAAACAGAGGAATTAATTGGATACACTGTCGCTGACAGATTAGTAAATCCCAGTCTTGCATTACTTATTTATGTGAGTCATCCTGCTGTGTGGAAATATTTGTGTAATACCCTGATTTAGAAGAATTATACTCAAAACCCACAAAACAGGAGGTTTTTTTGGCATCTTCCCTAAATGGGATAAGGAAGAGTAACAACTAATCTGTTTTAACTGCTCATTAGCTGGCTAATGCAACTGATGATAAATAGAAAAAAGAAAGTTTCTCCTTTTGCAAATTCATAACTGTTGCATTAATTTTTCATTTTTTCATTCAAGAAAAAATCATGTCTTACAGTATCCTTGGAAAAAAGCCCTCTCTGTTTATAGGCAGTGCAATTCCACATTCTTGGTATATGGAACACCAAATGTCCGGGGATAGCCAGCATCCTGGCAGAGTGCCATGCATCTTATTATGTGGTAGGAGAGCCAAATTTCCTCCTGCACAGTATGTCTATAAATAAATTGCTTCTTCCCAAGCAATTAAATAGAAGCATTTTTCCAACCAGCGTGCAAATACAGAATTTTTTCTTACTGCAAGTAATAGCCAATTTATATTAGTTTAAGGTCAGAATTATTTTAACAATTATAATAAAAATGCCTTCTCCTGATCTTGCACAGGGATGTGAAAAAATGGAATGAAATTTTTTCTTTAAATGATATTTCTTCATTTGTAAGGATCTGGCATAAAGAAGCCATCCTTCAACTGCCTGCAATTGAAGTGTTATATGTACATTTCAGCAGGGCTGTTAAAGGTTGACACTGCAGTCTTGAGACTGCATTTGCATTCAGCCTGCAGCTTCTTTGGGGTATTTGTGCAGTTTATTTACACAGTTCCTAGAAAAAAATAATCTCTTAATTTGTATTGGTGGCTCTAAGAAGATACAAGAAAATAAATTGGCATTTTGTGATTCTTGATCTAAAATCTGGATGTCAGCAAACTGACATTGAGCTCCTCATCTCTCACTCTTACTCAGAACATATGGCTGTAGTTTTGTGGGCTTGACTTATCAGGTTGTTGAAACAATGCAGGGAGGAGGTTAGGAAACCTTCATCTGGCTGCTTTGGTAAGTTAAATTTATTTTAATCATCAGTCTTAGAAGGTGTCTCTGCTTTTCAATCAGATTGGCATTGTGCCATATCACCTCTTCCAGAAGTGAGAACCAAAAGGAAACTATAGTGGTACCACCCTGTTGGACTTCAAATACTGACAAAATTAGAACACTCCAATATGCAAAGTGTATCTTATTGTGTGACTTCCTTTTATTACACATGGAATGTCTTAGAAACCATGGGGAGACAAGGACTTTCTTTTGTTCCTTCCTAATCTCTAGTCATCATCTAGAGTAATTAGGGAGTGTATTTACAACTTTTCAGCTTTTTAAAAGGTTTTTTGAGAATGAATGATTGCAAGCTACCCTTTTTCTGTTCCTCTTCTGTAACAAAATGTACATGTTTTTCTCCTTTAACTTCCTTCTTCCATTATGAAAACTCTTTATATACTTAAATCTCCCATTCAGAGCTACTACCAGAAGGAAATGTTTGCAGCAGTGGCATCCCATATGGTAAAAGAAGGATGAAGAAATTTTTTATCAGAACTGGAAAGTAGATTCCTTTAGAGTCAGCATTAAAAACAACAGCTGGGTAAAAATTGCTGGCTATATTATTAAGCAGTGTAAAGAATTAATATAGTTCTTGGGAGTACTTTCTCATGAAAACCAGCATTTTTTTGTAAATTTTGATCTAGTGTGTGCAGCATAGTTTCTCTGTAGCTTCTCTGTGCCTCCCACTTTGAATGGGAGCCAGGAAGGTGTCATAGATAAAATTAAGTGGGCCATCTTTTCTTAAGACAAAGTATGTTCTTAAATAATAAATGATCCTGGCAAGTTGTTTATTACCAGCAGTTAATGATCTGTTTATTAGTTAAAGTCTGTGGCTGTTAACACTCTAACAAATCAGTTCACTCTGTTAAACATCAATTTTGAGTACATTATTGGTATTAACCATACAACCAACTAAAACTGTTGCAGACAGTTGATTTTATTGCTGTGGCAGAATTGTATAATAGGAGGCAAAGGTGTTCAGTAGGGTATTGCTGTAGATAGATTAGGTTACATTTGTTTGTATTTGTTAGCAACTGACTTTTAACCACAGTGAGTGTGTATTCTCTTTCCCCAAATGTCTCTCAAGCAGTTTAAAGTCCTACACACTCTAATTTCTGTGTTTTTTAAGAGTGTAAGAATTACTTTTGTGTCTGTGCATCTATTTTTAAAAAAATTGGTGGCTTAAAAATTAACTTCAGGAAGGTGTGTGCGATGAATAGCTTGCTTAAAAAAGTTAAAGAAAAAAGCTCAGAAATCGAATCCTGCTAACATTGCTTGTTTGCCTGAGCAATTGGCACTAGATCAACTGGTTTTCCAGACTAGTTGCAGCTACTGGCAGGAACAGAAACAGAGTTTGAGGATTCTGATGTCGGCTCTGCATTAAGCTGTGCTTCACTTACATCATGTTAAATCCCACAAGCATCTTCAAAAAAAATAAGAAGGCCTGGGATATTAGGTGATCTTGATGAGAATACTTGGTCTTGTGTGGAATGGTGCTCTACAAGGTTTTGGCTCTGCCTAGTCCCAAACCATAAAATACATGGATTGCAATTTTGCATCTGATCAGGAAACAAAGCTGTAAAAGTAGGTTCACTCCTAGGGCTCAAGTAGTGGTAATAAGTCTGGCAAGGCTGGATAAATAGGTGTGAGAATTACATTCCAACCCTCAAATTCAAGAGTTCAGGTCTGTTCTTTCAATTTTGGCCCACTTCTCCTAAAAGGTAGCTCTAAATACTTTCAGCATTTAGAAGTAATCCACTGATACATTGGCAGAGAGTAACCCCCCAAAGCTTTTCTCTAATTTGTATAAAAAACACTTTTCCCCAATTTGCTTGACAACTAAATTATTTTTAGGGTTGTTTCTATGGTAGATTAATCGAACTGGTCCAAAACCTTGTATGGGCCCAGTATTATTTCTCTCCTTTCTGGAAGGGCTGGTTCAAATTTAAGTCTTTCTTAATTCAGTTGAATTCAGCTAAAACCAACATAGTTAAACCAGCAATCGGTGCAAAAAACCTTAGCTAGTGCAAAGGCTATCTCAAAATAGTATTTAAAATTAAATCACACTAACATTGTATTGATAATCTACAACTTGCTTAGGGCAGAAAACATTACTGGGGAACGTGTTGTACCACCACAACTGTAGCTGTGGTCTAAAAGGTCAGTACAGAACAAGAATTCAGTAACAAAAGTGACACTTTGGACCCTGAACAGGGGGATGTCTAGCAGAGCTTTCTGTAAAGATATTAAAGTGTTCAGCTCTTTTCATGTTTGCCAACCAATTTTAATGCCCTGTTGAAGGAGGAATAGGAGGACCTGTGGTTTACACCCAGTGTCAACAGCAAGGTAATTTCCCTAAGAGTAAGTACTGCTTTCCTGAGAGTTTTAATTACCCTCGAGGTCCTGTGGTTTTCATCCAGACTTGCAATTAGCCAGTTATCCCACAGGAAGGTATTTGCAATGTAATCTGAATTAAAACCTAATCCAACTCCTGTTAAAACCAAAGCTAATGTAGATTTGCTGAAATTCTCTCTCTGTTTGTTGCCAGTGTAGCTTGTTTAGGGGCTTGAGCTGCTGCGGCTTCCCTGTCACTCAGGGGGCACCTACACTTCAGAGCAGTCCTAGAAAACAAAACAACAAGAGAGGGAAGGAGGGCAGCTCAGCTCTCACCTTGGCTAGACAGTGAAACAAACTTTCCCACTTGCCTCTGGGAACACCAAATCACATTTTAATCTTGCAAAAAAATGCATGGTTTATAGACCAGTGCTATAGAAGTGATCGTATCTGAAGTCACGTTGCTCGCTGTAGCTCTTGAGGATTACTGCATCTGCAAGTTTCTGCAGCTGGCATTCTGAGTTAGTGTGCATTATAAGCACAGCATGATTACACAAAGTCAGATATATCCAAGGAAATCTGTGGTGGTTGCTGTTTGAGTGGGTTGTTAGTGTTATAAATTTGAATGCACTGACACTTGCCTCTTGCCCGAAATGTAGTGATCGCTATATATATTTGCATGCATTTATATATAAAAGTCCTGTGTAGGATGGCATGAATACTAAACGTGTTTTCCTTTTCTGAATGCCTTTTACTGTCTCTTATTCTGTCCTGTTTATAGAGTGCCACAGAGCAATAAGTGGTTTTAACAGAAAAACCTCTGAGTTTTTTCTGGTAGCATATATTTTTTCTTATCAATGCATCCCTCTGCATCTCTCTGCAAAATGCAGCCAAATGCCAAAACAATAGACTCTTCCTGTACTTTTACTTTCCTTCAATCTGTAAGAGCAAGGCTCCATTTAAATCCTTCTAAATGGATATTGTGAATGACATATCAGAGAAAAACCTGTGTTTTACCAGTCAGGCTTGAGGGTGTTTGAAATCAGCCCTCAGCTTCAAGTGACAGACAGCAGACAGACTAGCAGAGCACAGGGAGGGTGAGAGGGAAGTTGCATAGGATGGACAGGTCAATGGGACTCAAACAACCCACAGGAAAGGAAATACAAACATTATGCAACTTTATGTCCCATGGTTCTTTCTCTTTAAGAACAGTATCTCTATTATTGCAGTCACTCTCAGCACAGAATTGCTCTACATGCAGTAAGCAGGCAGAAAATTCCAATGCATTTTCAGAATTAAAGGTGTTACATTTGCAATTGCTAGATTTTCTCATCTGGATTTTAATGGAGAGACAGCACCAGTCCAATGATTTCAGAATAAGTGTGTTGGTGGAATTGATGTGCACAGTCTAACTATTGAATTGCTTTAGAGTGAATGTTTCAATTTTCCTCCTTGAGCCTTGTTTGAGACTGCACAACATGCAACACAACCCAGTGTGGAATATAGTCCAGAAAATTTAAGACGCTGACTGAAGATTGTTTGTATATCACTCCCACTCTGAGGACAGAGAAAACAAAGGGCATGTCAAGCTAATGCTTTTGTTAACCACAGCCAGTTCTGAAGTCAAGGCATTCTGTGCACCAGAAAGTCAGATTTCTTTCAACGTAGCTCTTTCCCGAACTTGATGCTCATGTTTAAATCATTTTAGAATCAGGAATCCAGTTGTTGGGGCCAGAGTATAGACTAGGGAATATTTGTACAAAATATTTAAAGTTATTCTCTGGTTTCCCTGGATCCTGCTAGTGTTTCAACATGGGCCAGTCTCCTTTTGCTGAAATAGGGCAGGCTGAGGTTAGGAAAACCTAAAATTAGTGGGATTTAAACTCTAATGGCTAGACTAAAGCATTAGTCATCTGGTGACTGATGCCTTAAGAGGTCTTTGTAAAGAAAATATTTTTCAATCAAAAGAAACCAAAACAGTGCACTACCTGCTTTAGACAGACTGAGAATATATTTCTATTAGAATAGAAACTCCAATTTTCTATTGGAAAATTGGTTGAGTTACAAAGGTTCTGAAAGTTACCCCAACCTTTTAAAAGTTTTGTCTTATGTATTTTACAAATGAATATACACAGGAACTTCACAAGACACTGTCATGGGTTTTGCAATATTTAAAGATACACAAGTAGATAACCTTTCAGATAGAGCACCAAATTAGTGATGAAAATGGGTAGATGTTGCTGTCACTAACTGCTGTTTCAAATCCATCTCCGTGCCCTGTTCAAAACAGCAAATTTTGTAACCAACATGAAATTCAAAGGTTTGGAAAGGAAAACTTTCTACAGATAGTTATTGTGAGAGCTGTTATTGGGCTAAAATTTGGTGTTCTGAAAACATCTGGAGTCTCAGTGAGACTTTTACTCCTAAGTGGGATGCCTTTTCTTATTTTTGAGTCACTTCTGAACACGAAGTGGTAGAAGCCCACAGCTCGCTTCAAAGAAAGCCTGCTCTGTGAACTGTGATATCTCTTTAGGAGCATGCAGAAAGGCAGGGAAATCATCTGCAACTCACTGTCTTCTTCAAGTTGTTCAGATGCTCACAGTACACATGATAATATAGCTGAAATGCTCAAAATACCGCCAGTAAAAATCCTTTTCCATGAGAAATTTCAGAGTAGATCAGAGTACTCTATAAATTCACATTCTTTATGCACTGACTTCCTTGGTCATATCTTTTCTAAAATACCTTATGTCCACTGGATTTTCTCAATGTGGTAGCAAATGCATGTTTACTACCCTGGGGCTAAAGCACAGTGAAGAATTGGCCCAAGAAATGCAGATATCCATCCATCCATCCATCCATCCATCCATCCATCCATCCATCCATGTCATTTAATCCTCAAATCAGTTGCTAATGTATGTTGATATATCCACTGCAAGAGGCAGAATGGGGAAAGAGCCTTATTCCCTTTCCCTGAGAATCTTTACCTATGGCAAAAGTCACGTAAGGATTCATCCTCACTCCCAAAAGCATCTTGTGCCACATCAGCACAGAAATAAAGAGGATGCCATCAATAAAACTTCTGAAAAAGGAAATATCCCTGACTTTTGGCTCCTGTATCATGTTATCTGCTCAGTTCCTAGTCCAGAATTTCATCTAACTACACAGCATGCTGACCTCTTGAAACAGGCATCGTGCCCAGACTATGATCTTGCATATCTTACTAAAACTTTGGAACAAATCCATCAAAAAACCTCTGAATTTACATTTTCATAAAAGAACAGAAGTTCCCTTCAAAAACAAATGTTTGAAGAATAGGCTGTGAGAAAGCAGTGCATAGGAATTAGAAAGAAAATAGAAACCCAAAGGCAAAGCGTCTAGAGACAGCTGCAAATGGATAAATACTGGCGTAATATTCCTGATTCATAGGAGCAGAAGACCTACTTGTTGCTCCAAAATATTGTACAATCCCAAATTATAAAAAATTCCCTGTCTTATTAGATGAGATGCAAAGTATAAAAGGTACGTGTTGCAAATTTTCAACTAGAGGTGAACATGCACCACAGGACTTCAAAAATCTAGTCCTGGTTAGTTGGAATTAGGTGGTTAGTTAGGAAGAAAATAACCATAAATTAATTCAGACCTCAAGTTAATCATATCTAAATTTAACATTTTCTGGAGGCTTTCAGAAAAGTATCAAAACACTTAAGTATACCAATATTGTAAATAAAATTGTCTTTAGAAACACTAAAAAGAAACAAATCCAAACATAACATAAACACAACATTTTAGTTCTGTCATCTAGTGGTTTGAGTCTTGTGTTGAATTCTACAAATGATCTTTGCAGGAAATAGGCTATTTTTGCCTAAATTAGAACACAAACGAGGATGTGGTTTACTGACAGCATGACAGAGACATAGATTAAAGTTGAGAACATTAGTAGGTAAATACAATAACTCTTCCACTTCAGTTGCTTCATTGGATGATGTTGTTTTTCACCTAATGTAAGCACTGATCACTGAAACAGATCATAATGATATTTATTTCAATTATATTATCCAAACATCATCTAACCAAGACAGTATTTCTGTAGTTCTTTCTGGCATATTTGCCTTGCCTACTCCAAATCTGTTACCCTTCATTATATAGTTATCCACTATAGATTTGTTGGTTTTATTTTTGTACTTTTGACTTTCATTACTAATATTATTTCCTGGATTTATAAAAAATGCAAATTATATGTATTCATTATATGTATCAGACACACTTCACTAAAAAAAAGTCTACTAGGTTTCAGTCATATAGTGTGTGGAAATGATAATGTGACTTTTATCTGGAAGATACTCTCTATTTCACTTCGGATTCGAAATCAGAAGTGAAATAGAGAGTACTGGCAAGTACCAAGCTGACTTCCATAGATGTGGGATTGGGCTCCAGTTCTAGCTTCACCATGGTAAATACTGTTAGATTAGACTAAACTCATATTCACATACTCTAAATCTCCTGAAAACCATGAAAGTCTGAACATAGATCATGTGCAT
>VYZP01017857.1:0-7500 GCA_013400635.1 Hypocryptadius cinnamomeus | reverse complement strand
TTCAGTTCACCTCCTGTGGATTCCCAGGGACAGTCGTGACAGACGAAGTATTCTGCAAATCACAAGAGCCAGCTACCAGGAGAGCCAAACCTCTTAATAGGAAGAGTTTTAGGGATTTAAAATTTCTCCATTTAAAAATTCACGGAAAATGCAAAACATAGAGTTCTCTGCATCATTGCAACTTTATGGGCTTTGTTTTCTAAGCTAGATAATTAAAGATTAAAAAGAAAAGAAATAGGCACCAAGACAGATCAGAAGCAAATTGGAATACCTACCACACCCGGGGATTTGAGATGGCACTGGTCTTTAACGTTTGCGTCTCTTGGCTTGTTTTAAAAATAAAAGTTGATACCTGTCTGAATCTGTTTAAAAATGGAAAAAAAAAAAAAAAAGAAAAGAAAACGGAGAGATAGAAGTTTACAATATTCATGTGTCCTTGTTCCGCCAGGTGACCTAGGAAAATTATAAAAAAAAAGTTCAGTTACTGAGTGAAGACGTTGTTGCTTCACTGCATAAACCTTAAATCAGAGAAACACAAACTCTTCAATGCCCGTTCAGTCCTCCCAGCCGGGGACGCAAGATTCAAATCCTGCTACAGAAACACTTGGAGTGGGGGGGCGTTGCATGTTTATGTGGCAGCTTATTTTTTGTTTTTTTAAAGTGCTTCTTAAGCAGTTCGAAGCATAAATAATGAATCTGAGCCTTAGACAGAGGAAATCGCACCCACTAATGTGAACTAACACGACCAAAGTAGGTGCATAATAGACAAGACTAGGAGCTGCTAACCACTTCTACACAATGGCATTAATAAGATTAACCTGGGCAATTAGCCGGTGCAGCAGAGATCAAGCCTAAATCTGGGGCCTTTCTAAAAAGCCCACTAATGGAAAGGATTACGTTAATTTCATTAATTCTCAATACACAGACTCGGGCTGCTTTCACTCCTTTGTGTAACCCCCACCTCTTCCCCATCAAAAAAGGGGAGAAAAAAAAAATCAAATCTGGTTTTGTTTGTCATCTGCATATTACCAGGAACTAAATCCAGGATGACGTCGCCTGGGTATAAAAAAGGGAAGAGGTTCAGATGGATTATACTCCGAGCAGCCCTCTGGGTTGAGATCAGTAAACAGGCGAGAGTTGAGGGGGGAAAGTTCCAGGGGTGGATCCTGCGCACACGCACACACACCGCACACGCGCGCACAGACACACACGCACACTCTGCCCGCAAGCTGCCCTCGGAAAAGGCTCTTTTCTTTTCGCTCCGATCCCTTTTTAAAATTTATCCGAAAAGTTTCGATTTCGTGTCCTTCCAGCCTCNCGTCTTCCCCAGCCTCCACGGGGACTCGCTCTACGGCAGCGCCTCCGACTACGGCGGATTTTACTCCCGGGCGGTGGCTCCCGCCTCCGCGCTGCCGCCGGCCGTCACTGGATCTCGGCTCGGCTACAACAACTACTACTACGGGCAGCTGCATGTGCCGGCGTCCCCCGTGGGCCCTTCGTGCTGCGGGGCCGTGCCGCCCCTGGGCGCCCAGCAGTGCTCCTGCGTCCCCCCGGCAGGTAAGGCGGCCCCGCGTGGGACGGGGCGGACGGGCCCCCTTTGTTCCCGCAGCCGCGGGGCCGGAGCGGGTGGTGGGGAGCTGGCGGCCCGCAGGAGCGCGGCTGGGCGGCGGGAGGGGGCAGTTTCGGGACGGGACGGGTCGGGACAGGAGTGGGGGGAAGCAGCGATCTCATGCAAAGCCTATCGTCGACTCGTCTGTCTGTCCGTAGGTTACGAGGGCACTGGGTCAGTCCTGATGTCCCCTGTTCCCCATCAGATGTTGCCCTACATGAACGTGGGCACTTTGTCGCGGACGGAGCTGCAGTTACTGAACCAGCTGCACTGCAGGCGGAAAAGACGGCACCGGACTATCTTCACTGACGAGCAGCTGGAAGCGCTGGAAAACCTCTTCCAGGAAACGAAATACCCAGACGTGGGCACGAGGGAACAGCTGGCCAGAAGGGTGCACTTAAGAGAGGAAAAAGTGGAGGTACTTTACTTTCTTTTTCCTTCTTCAGCCCTCTCCCGTTCGCACTCAAACGCGCCCGAGCCGAGTGCATCGCGGTGCGGTTCCAGCCCGGCTCTGCCAGCGGAGGGAGAGCGACAGCTTTGCGGGGGCAGAGGGAAAGTTTTTTATTATTTCCAAGTGCCCTTCCTTGGGGCGGCCGGCCGAGCCTGTCACAGGGCTTTGAGGGATTGTCGGCAGGCGGCTGTGCCTCCCGGAGGCGCCCGGCCGGTCCCACGCGAGCGGCTGCTTCCCCCGCCTCCCTCCGTCCGTCCGAGCGCGGCCGCCGCACACCGGCCCCGGCAGGGCTCCTGCGGGGCTGAGGCCAACGGTGGGTTTGCATAGTTTTATTTTTATTTTTTTCCCTCTAATAATTTAATTTCTTAACGTAACAGGTTTGGTTCAAAAACCGCCGGGCGAAGTGGAGGAGGCAAAAGCGATCCTCTTCGGAGGAATCAGAAAACGCACAAAAGTGGAATAAAGCGTCTAAAACGTCACCGGAGAAGAGACAAGAGGACGGGAAAAGTGACTTGGACTCTGACAGCTGATACTTCTAAGTGGGGGGGACATTTCCCGTGGACTGTCGGATACGCTCCAGAGGATGCTACTAATCTTGCACAAGATCTGCCTTGTTGGAGGGGGAAAATATCTGTATATAATGTACAATGCCCCGAGCTAATTCCGTGTAAATAAAATGTGTTGCGGAGGTGTTGCACAGGTAGACGGCGGCGCGTTTGTTCACTCTGCGCCGCGGGGAGAGGGAGAGGAGAGGGACAAGGGAGCAGGGAGCGATGGTGCCCAGCTCCCCGGGAGCAGGGCCGGCGCTGCCGGCGCCGTTCCGCGCTCAGCGGTGCGGTATCACAGTGTGAAAGCCGGCGGAGGGCAGCGCTGGCGGGCGGGCCCCGCTCGCCGCCGGCCGGGGAGCGATGGTGGGTATCGCACCCGGAGGGAAGCGGCCGAGGCCCAGCCAGGCAGCCCGGTACGGGGTCAGCCCGGTACGGGGTCAGCCCGGTACGAGCCCGAGGAGGCCGAGAGCGAACCCCGCACTCCGGCCTCGTTCGCCCGGCCGCGGCCCGAGCTCTTCTCCCGTCCGGGAGCGCTGCGGCTCCCCGGCCCGCCGGCGACCATGCCCTTGGGAAACACCAGCAGGCGAAGCAAACCCGCCCCACACTTGTTGGCTCTGTCCCGTCTCCCTGCGCTTCCCCCTGTCTCCCTGCGGCTGAGCCTTGTTGAGTTTCCAAAGCGTCTGTCTTTGACCCTCGTTTAGAAAAGGCATCTCTCTTCAGCGCCGTTTAAAGTTGTCATTAATAAATTTTAGACATTATCAGACGGATTACACGTAAGGGGAGTACGAGCCCTTGTGTACTGCTTTTTTCATGTGTTTCAGAGGAAGTTGCTAATGGAAGTTTTCTCCCCTTTGAGGCAGCACCTTTGCGATTACGAAAGCAGCGACAGCCTGGTCTCGTTTTACTCTTCCCTCTGCGAGGGCCTCGTAGTAGAGACATCTATTCCTCCTTTAAAATTCACGTTCGTTTTCCTTTTGCTTTTTTCCCTGTGACTCTCCAGCTCAGAGCTTATCATTTCAGACAGGAATCACAGCGGCTTCCCCATGGTGTTGTGTTTAGGAAGACCCTTCTCTCCCGTTGCTTAAAAGACTGTCCATAAAGTTAAAACAAATAACCTGAAAGTGTAAAGCCAATTCAGGCGATCTCTGGCCCGAAAACTTCAGGCTGTGCCTTTCATTCAAAGTTAAGTGGTAGTGAGATGATTTTTCTTAATTATGGCCAATTCCTAAACTCACCTGTATCTATTAATCTCACCTAGTTTAGACAAATTGTATTTTCTGATATGGTCACCATTACTTCCAGTGACACAAGAAAGCGTCAGCTGCTGTGTTGCTGGCCTTTTTCCTATTTTTCGTGATATATCCAGGTTTTTATGGGTGTTGTAACACGGTGCATACTGCAGGTGTTAGTGTGATAGAGACAGTCTTAGTACCTCAGGTAGCTTTTTAATGTCAATGTGTCCACATAGATGCGGTATCTCTTTCTGAGTGACCTCTCAGCACATCAAGATGTAGGAACAGCTGCTGAGGAAGCAATTCAGTGTGGTTTTGTGTGAGCCAGTCCTTTAGGGGGCTAAGAGTTTCACAGCTACTTCTACTTGAAGAGAAGAAATTGAAGATAAAAAATAAAATCTTGTTCCTCGGTGCAGCAGAGGAGGAAGGGTAAAAGCAAATGGATTCTTCTTCTTGGATACATGTGATGGTTTGGTTTTATGGAGTGATTGCATTTTGGAGATTCTACCCTATTGCTATGGATGCATATTTGACCTCAGTAAATTATATTGAATTACAACACAACAGCACTAAAAATTAGTTCTTAAATTGCTGAAAATTAGATTTGAAGTGTTTTGTTATGTTATAGGCAGGAAGTCTCATTGAGTGGATTTTTAATGTCATCACCTCTGTATTTAGTCATTGTTAGGTTTTAAAATGCATACTTAATTTGCAAATAAAAGCCAGGTCTAAGCATAATATTGCCCAAGACTTTACAAATGTTTATATATTTGTGTTACTTCCATGTGCAAATATCCCTACTGCCACAATAGGAGCTTGGTAAGGTTTTGTTTTGTTTCGCATTTTTTTGCGTGGAGTGATAATTTTGGAAGTCACTATTAAGGATTTTAGCTTGCATAGTTGAATGTAGGAGTTAAACTAGATCTGGGTTTGTAAGAAGTGGGACTTAAAAATACTTTTGATCACCAATAGGAGTTACTTAATGTTGCAGTACATATCTTTAAAAAAACTTAGACTTTTCCAATGGGAGCAATGGTTCCAGTTGTGACCCACAGAAGCTCCAGGTCCCCAAACATGCCAGTTAATGGATTTATTAAGAACTGTTTGTTCTGTGGAAGCATGGGATGTGATGTAAGAATCAAAACTTTGTATTCCAAAACACAGTTTCTATCCATGGAATTGTGATGAATCACCTCTTATTTCTTTAAAATAACATTGTACCTTTGTCTGTGTTAATTTTTGAGTTTTCTATAAACTCTTTATTATGATAAGCTTGAGCTTGCAGTCACAGGAATCTATTGTCATTACTACATGTGGGTGTAGATCTACTGAAGCTAATAATATGACTTTAAAATCTAATTGAAAAACAATTTTAATCTTGACCTAAAAGCTTAACCTTACTTACTAAAAATGGCATTTGTGCCATTAATAGGAGTAGCTGTCTCATTCTTTTTCTCACTGGTGTTTGTTGAAAACCTCAAAGTTTCATTCTATCTTTTTTGCCTACAAAATGAGATTCTGTGCAGTATGGAAGTCTGAGAGTGAAAAAGTAGTGAGAAGTTTGCATGAAAAGGATCAAGAAAGTTGAAAACTAAATTATTGAAGACATGAGGGGGATTGTATATAAGAAGAGCTCTCATTCACTTGTGCTGTTTTGTTGGCATATTCCATTTCTAGATGTCTGTCTGGATTTTTATTTTAGGAGGATTCCTACATGCCAAATGCAAATGCCACGTAGCAGCTTTCATTATTTTCTCTTTCTGTTCATGCAGTAGGAATAAATCAAAGCAAGGGACCTGAATATGTGCTATGTTCCAGCAGGTTCAGGTCTAACAAAGGGGCTTTGAAAGAGTTATTTGTGGCTCTGTTTGTTAACACTTGTCTAAAAAGGAGACCAAAAGAGAATTTAAAAAAAAATTTGTTCAGTTTTTTCTGTGTCTCCTCCACTGAAACTTAACAACCTTGTATCTTGGGCAAACATTCTCAGAAGATTGGATGGGATTGAAATGTGTTGTATTGTTCATGGTACTGAGGCACTGTCTGTGTTTTACAACTTGAGTTCAGCTTCTTACTGTCTTACTGATTCTCTATGAAATGTTGGACTTCTTCCTTTCTTTCTTTCTAAATTTCTGTCTGTAGAATGAATAATATTCCTCTCAGATCTCACAAGGGAGTTAGGTTGAGTGGGGGATTATAAGAAGAAACGTAAGCTACTTTGGAGGTTCACCACTTAAGTGCAGACTTACTCCAAATAATGCTGTGCATTATAGGAGTAATAACTAAATAATTATACAAAAGGGGCATACACCAAATAAATCTCTCTGACACCAACCTGGCTTAGGTTACAAAATTCTATTGCAAGGGAATGGTAGGGGGAGCAATGTGTAGTAAGGGTCCAATGCAGAAGTTTTCTTCTGTATAGAGGTAGACTTAGTAATCTGATGTGCTCTCTTCATTGTGCCATCTGCCTTTAGATAGCAGAAATTTATATTTCTGTTAATACTCTATTTACCATATTTATTTCTGTAGTTCATGTTTTAATGAGTAATACTGGAAAGCAGAGGTCAGAATTTTTTTTGCTTGACATGAAGTGATTTATTATCAGCTGAGAATCTGGACTTTTTTTACCTTTCAGTTTTACTAATACTTAAGTGAACTGTTTTTGAGCTTTACTATAATGGGATCCTGGGAATATAAACCATGCAAACTCTTTCTTACACATGACTTGTGAAGCAAACATTTGGATTAGTGAAAGTTAAAAAAAAATGCAACATTAAGGTGAGTTCATATTTTTTGTGCTCCATCCGCATTTATTGGTTCTCTGGGATTAAACACTGTGGAGCATAAAGGAACAAAATCCTAAAGAGTTTTTGTTTTGTGTTTTGACCCCCTAGGGTTTCATTCCATTTATACTTTATGCTTTCCTACTTCAGAGACCTGGTGAGCCTGGACTCAACTTAGACAGAAAAGTTTAGTCAAATTACCCTGTTTTTCTGGAGTTGCCACTTACCCTGATTTGATTGGAGTCTGTTACACAAAGGTAACAATTATAGTTACAAGGGGCTGGATTGTAAGAAATTAATGCTACTTTAAAGTGGTATATCTCCATAAAGTATCTGACAACTTTTTAATACAGAAACCTGTATCTGGAGAATTCGTATTTAAAATTAAGAAAAAAAAAACCCAAATCATACTTATTACACTTTTGTATTCAGAATGGAGTAGATGTCTATAGACAGATACATTTGTATGTATACAGACACACATATATGTCTTATATCCCTCAAGACATAAGGCAAAAAAAGGCACAACTGAATAGAACAATAATGGAGCAAGAGAAAGGCCAGGAAACTTGTTAAAGCATAGAATTACCTAGATTTGAATGTTGAAAGTTACTTCTCCTTTGCGTTCTAAATGATGTCTGAATATTGGTGTTTGCATTTCTTTTCTACTCCTTGCAGGCTTATCTTGGAGATCTGGCATTTTTACCTCCAAAGACATTGAACACATGTGCAAGCCTAAAAATTATAATAATTCCTTTGCATTATATCCAGGAAAAGAGTCTTCCCCCAAAACTCTAAGCACTGAAATCCCTCCAGAGTTTAATTTACTTGTTTATATAAGCACAACATTATTATTATTGTTATTATTATTATTATT
>VYZP01017815.1:0-14474 GCA_013400635.1 Hypocryptadius cinnamomeus | reverse complement strand
CCACTTACCTTGTAACCATACAATTTCACCTCCCACCTCTGATGATCACATGCAGGGCTTTAAGAAGCTTTGTTGCACCTGAAGACCTCATTTCCCACTGCTCTTTGCTTCATGGCTGTATGCATCCAATTGGTTGTTTTTGAGGGACTGTGTAAATGAAGAGTAATGTGGTCCCTATACATTATCCTACAGTAGAGACCAGTCTAGGGAGAAAAAAGCAAACAATTTGAAGACATAATTTGCCAGCCACAAAGTAGAGCCACAAAGTATGTGCTGTTGTACATTGAGTGGTTTCAAACAGAAATAGTAATTTTCCAGCACCTGTTATTTGTCAAGAATTATTCTAAGATGGCCTATGTAAAAGGTATGGAATCTTGGCCTTGGCTTTGACCTTCTCCCCAGAATTTTTGTATCTCTGAAAGTTACGTGGTTGATAGAACTGAGAGCAGAACTCTTCCATGTGTGTTTTACACCTCTACATTTCACTGACTATACCACTTCCTGGAGGAGGTGTTAAAGTTGTGCTGAAGCTCTCAGAAACCTTTGTAAAAGTCAGATTGTGTCTCTGGAATTTGTTTTCCTTCTACCATTGTACCCAAAGGCAAGAACCTTGGGCAGTGGTAGATGTTATAGATGCCTAGGTGGAGGTGAGCTAGCAGTTGGGAGAGAAATTTAACCACCTGAATATTGCATGGAATTTCTTTGCCACTTGGCAAGTAGGCAGTCTTTTTATGCACAGCCTTAAGTATCTGCAGAGGTAGTGAACATGCAGAAAAACATCAGCACAGATTTTATGTAATAGCAATTTTCTAAAATGGAAGATTCTTAGAAATAACTTTCTATCATCAGCTTTGTAAAAGCTTCTGTTGTATATAACAGATTGATACTCCTTGGAAAAGTATTACAAAGATACTCTTCTGAGGAAGAGGAAGTCTTGATTCTCAAAGTGTCAGGAATACACAGTTCTGTGTAGATTATAGGTATGCTCTATTATATAGGACAGATTTTGAAAGGGAAAATATTGCTGAAACATAGGCCCAGGCATCTGTATTTTAAGCTCTTCTACACTTTCTTTTATACAACGTGAAAGATGAAGGTAAAGCAAACCATGCAAATAAAACAAAGCTCCTCAGAGAAGACAATTAGTTCTTTCAGTAAGCATTGTGGTTTAAAATTGGTATGTAAGTTATAAATGTAACAAGGTTATCTTATGTTCACGTGTCAGTCCTGACTGGTGCCTGCTGGTTTTTTTTCCATTTCTCACAGCCAAAGGCAGTCAGCAGCATCACACTGGGTAGGGATCTGCTGTACTGAAATCCTCAATCCCATTTCAGTTAATGCTTCAACTCCCTCTTTGACTAAAGGGCACTTCACAGGGTTTGGAGAAGAACATGGTCCTCAAGTGGGAAAAGTGATGAGCAAAGGCCTGGGATGGACTTACTGTACATTACAGTTCACAGTGTAAGGGTTTGAGTGGGTTGGCAGTTAAGAGAGGTTTAGTTATTTTTTAATTTTAGTCCTGCATTGAGAAAAAAATGGATTATTTAACTGACACATACTCCCTGATATTTGTTCAAATTGGTTTTGTAAAGTGCTGGATTTAGATGCTCGATTGGAGGTGTGTGTTTGACTGCAGTGTGGACAACACGCTTTCCATGTGCCTGAGGCTAGGAGTGAATGCAAAGTGTACTTCAGAGGTATTTCACATTTAACAGGCTGGGAAGGCTGGGGCTGTTCAGCCTGGAGAAGAGAAAGCTCCAGGGAAGAACTTAGAGCAGCCTACCAGGACATAAAGAGGCCTTGCAGGAAGGCTGAAGAGGGATTTTTACAAGGACATGCAGTGATAGGACAAGGGAGAATGACCTTTAGCTGAAGGAGTGTGGGTTTAGATTAGATATTAGGAAAAAATTCTTTACTGTAAGGGTGTGCTGAGACACTGAAACAGGTTGCCCAGAAAGATTGTGGATGAACCTCCCTGGAAGTGTTCAGAAGCAGGTTGGATGGAGCTGTGAATAACCTGGTCTGCTGGAAGCTGTGGATTTCCTCTCTGAGGCAGCAGCTTTCCCCACTATTGAATTCGAATATGATCTAGTCATGACAACTATGGGTGTTCTTGTCTTTGTCCTATAACAACGGGATTATGCATTTTCCACTGCCTCTGAACAAATGCCAAAATTTGTAAATTCTGTTTGACATGAAGAAAAATGTACAAGGAAATTAATTTGATTGGAACAAGTTATGTCACATCTTCAATATGGAGCTATAAATTAACTGGCTGCTTTAACATAATGTAAGTGGGAAGTGGAAGACAATGTTAGCAAAGACATTCACTGTCTAATCTTTCCAAAAGTGTTTTTAATTTCTTTATTTCTATTTAATTTAATGGTAAGTGGATATTTCCTTTCCAAGGGAGCTGAAAACTGCCAAAGCTTTCTTGCTACAGCTTGGGCTGTTTAGTCATGCTTGAAAATATCTGGGTTAGGAGCTCATCTATACCTTGGTGCTTCTGTGTATCTGAGTCACCTTTTTTATTTGGACTGCCAGGGTTTGTGGGAGAATCGTAGCAATAACATCCTGAGAAAACAGGTATTTGAAGTGGATCCATGAACAGTCAGGAAAATCAGTATCTCTGAGGCTGTTTATGTTTCAGCAGTGCAAGTGGGAAGGGACTCTACTAAGGTTGTGGATTTTTAAGAAATCAGTCAGAAATCAGCTTATATGTACAGGGAGAAGGGGGAGAATTCAAAGCAAAAAGAGGTGTCACAACTGGCTTAGAGGTTGCAATTTCAGCAAATCAATGAATTGCAATCAGATAATTTCTTTTTAAATGCTCGCAAGGGTTGCACCTCGTAGGATAACCTCTGTATGCTAGATTTAGGGAACTCCTGCGTAGACAAATGGGTTGCATTCTGTGATTTGTTTGATCCCTGCTGAATTTGGGGGTGATCTGCCTGGTTACAGTTGCTGTTTGGGTAGTGCAAATCAGAAGAAATTTAAAAGTCAGTATTGAACAAAACCATGGGAAAGAAGAATCAGGATATTTGGAAATAAGATTCTTTTTTTTTTAAAGATAAATTTACTTTTGGGTACTCCTAAACTTTTTTGGTGAAGAACACCTCAAATTTCCTGATCAACCTTGTGTATAAATGGATTTCCATTGTAAAAATGAAAATGAAAAATAAAAGCTAGGAATGATTCTTACTTATTGATTCAGGCTTGTGGCTAGCCCAGCATATTGGATAGCAAGCCAACATGCCTGGTCTCCCTGCAAACGCCTGAAGGGTTTGTCTCTGTCTGAGGTCACCTGCTGAAATCCATAGAAGCAGATGGTGGCAAAGTAACTGCTTTCACGATACAACCATTTTAACAGAGCAGATAAACAGTCCAATACTCAAATAATAATGAGGATTTTGTGTGTGCATGGTGTGGATTGATAAAAATTGCTGATTGTTGTAGTACTTCAAGTACAAGATGTTTTGGTCTCAGTTTGCAATCCTTAGTTCAGTAGTCAAATAATAATGAAGATTTTGCGTATGCACAGTGTGGATTGATACAAATTGCCAATTGTTGTAGCACTTCAAGTATCCCATTGCTTTGGTCTCAATTTGCAACCCTTAGTTCCATGGAGTAGAAATAAATGCTTTTTTTCCTTTTCTCTATATGTCCTGGATAAACCTGTCCCTTTCTTTTTTTTTTTTTTTTTTTCCCCTGCAATTTAGTTTTGTATTTGGCACAATAAAAACATAAGTAGTGTAGTAAGTTTGGAGAGCACGCAGAGGTCCCAGGTATAAAGTGCTGTTAAATTCCGTGTATGTCACCGCCTGCGTTTTTTATTATAACTGGGTCTGCGGCAGCACAGCAAAGTGATATTTCAGCAAAACACGGGGATACATGGTAAAGCCGAGCTGCGTTCAGTGCAGACTGACACTTCTCTGTGTGTCGGTGAGCAGACATTTCCTGCCTTTACCCAAGCGTTCCCTGGAAGGCCGGGGCTGGGGTTGCGGAGGGCACACGTGGTGTGTGTCAGTGCCCCGCGTCCCCCGGCGCGTCCCTGCACACGCTGTTCAGTAAACAAGCGGGGAACCGGAGCGGGCTGGTTCAGAGCAGCCCGTTCATTCACACAGACCTCTTGGAAAGCGCTGCCTCTGCGCAGCCCTGACGTACGGGCTGCGGGAAGCGGAGAAGTTAGTATTTATGTTTTCATTAATGCTTTTTATAGCTGCGAGCCAGCTGTAACTAGTTAGCGTTAGCCTAGGACATCTATTAGCGTGCAGACCTCTTACGCACGATAAAGGGCTTCTGATGGAAACAGACTTGTTACTCATGGTACTCCCGGCTGCGTGTTTACATGAAGGCTGTTTGTGCTGACATAGGATATATATATATATTAGAACAGCATGCACCTTTCTAACGAGCAAGTTTTCCAGGATTCAAGAGGATTTTGTATAAAAACTCCTAGTGTAGCAAATGCTGAGATTTGCACCTTTAAATGGCATGTTGCTTGTCTAAGAACTGTTCTATTTAAATAATTTTAGCATCTGCATAGCATTATTTTGTGTTTAGCTTTTAGGATAGATTGTGAATAAGCAGAATTCCTGCAAGTCTTGAACACACCAGTTTGGACTGTCAAAGTTTTCGCTATGAATGATGTAAGTGGCTGGCAGTAGCACAGGGTGAATTGGACCTAAGGGTTTGGTCTACAGAAATTGATGGCTCAGCTATCCTTCTATGGTTTCTCCTAGGTTTTGCTTTTACGATTTTTTGTCCCTCTCCTTCTGGAAGCCAGTTAGTCAGGAGGGTATTTAAAAATAAATAACAAAAGCAACAGTGAAAAAGAGAATGAGGAAGGCACGAGTTTTGATTTTAGAGCTCCAGTATGACAAGCACCACGTCTCTGGCATTTGCATCAATAAGACAATTTCCTTTCCTGGTCAGTCAGTGTTCCCCTTACAATTCTGACACCTCCATTCATCCAAGCAACCGCAGAGATACCTAAAGAAAAGTAGGAAATTTTGTCTATACTCTGCTTTGCATTTCTGTAGAAGATGTGGAATGAACATCTGGAATAGTCCTGCAAATAGTTAAAGCTTTGGAATGGAAAGTTTCAGCACTGACTTCCCTCTCAAGCAGTTTTCTTCTTCTGAAAGTAGATTGTACTGAAGACCATCATCTCTGTTCCTCTTCTTCCCAGGTCTTTTGCTGCTACTTGCAATGTGTTCTACAGAGAGAAAAGATTCCTTCGCCATTGTAAAACGATCTGAGCATGAATTTCCACTCCTCTTATCTTTGTCACAGTCCCACCAGTTGTCAGTGATGAACTCTTTTCAGTCAAAGGGAATTCAAAAAGTTCACTGTAAAAAGCTTTGTTTGCCTCTTTAAGCCTAACCTCATGAAAGTGTTGATTACATCAGCCATCATCATGTCAGAATTATACTTTTATGGTTCACAAAAAGAAGCTTTATAGTGCTATTCTTTTAGAACTGCACGACAGAATCTGTGTGTGAAATTGCTGAGTGGCCCCACATGCCAGTGTAAACTCACATGGTTGAGCTATTGTTGTACCTAGACAAAAAGTCGGGTTATCTCCCAAAATTGAATCACTTCTAATCTTCTGTTCAGATAAATTTCCTCCACCCATCCATTTAGGTACACCACCCTTAATGATCCACTTGAGAAGAATGTGACAGGCTCTTGAAAGCCCTGTGAGGCTGTGGAAGCCAGCTCATGAATTATGTGTCTTCAGTGCCTACAGCCTCCACCTCAAAACACAGGTGGGAAAACTTATGTCGGCAGTATCTAGACTTCCCTACCGATCGTGTCTGTGATTTGGTTCTCTTTTGCCTTGACAAATGCGGTCAAGGCACAGTTCGTTCTAATTTCAAAGTCAGCTGGTCTTTTGAGGACCAGAAGGATAATTTCTTACTCGGCAAATTCAAGCTTTGATGTGCTCCCATTCTTCCTTGTAATGCAAACCAGCAAAATTGTGCTGGAATGTTTTGTGCAGTTCCTTAAATCTGCTGGAAACTTGTTCGGTGTGATCTGATAGAAAACATTTTTGATCATTTTTACTATTCTGCTAAATGCTTCCTAAGCGTTAGGGGTTTTTATGCAGAAGGAAATTACTTATGCAGTGTCATCACATGCTGGCCCTTGGGCTTGTTCTGGACTTACTGTTCAGCTATTCAGGGTCCTTGCTCATTTGTTCCTCGTGCTCTTGTGACTGAAATGAAAACCTCTGCGCAAGAACTTAGTTGGAGGAATGTGGATAATTGGGAAAAGCAGTTTTATCCAATCAAGTTTTCCCACAAAGATGGCTGGGACAACCAGCACCGTGCTGCTAGCTTTGGGTGATGTGGTCACAGATCATTGTGCCAGATACTGTATAGACCCTGTAGCCTAAAAAGCAACATCTTTCTCCTCCAAATATTTGGCAAAGGTGTTTCTAGTGCTTTCTCAAAGTTCATGCTTCTGTGTCATCTGACTAAACACAGCCAAATTTAACATAGCTAGACCCTGACTGCCCGGTCCTTTCCCTGAGTCAGTTGCCAGTTGTCTTTAATTTTTGGTTTTATTATATGGCTAGTTTTTCCAACAAGCAAAGAACATGTGTTTGAGGACAGGGAGGCATTTTTAACCATGGCAAGACACCTGGATACAGCATGGATTTTCCCATTCCTCAAATGCTGTCATAGTCTAAGATAGTACATAATTAGGTCATGTAACAAGGTGAAATCATTTTTACTAAATCTGGCAGGGGATTTTTTACTTATTTTTTGGATGGATTTTTCTGATTGCTTGAGGATTGTCTTTTTCTTGTGTGTTCTGTCCATAGGATCCTAATGAGGCACATGATATGTGGGAGGCATGGATAAGAGAGAGATAAAGCTGTAATTTCTGTCATCAGGCAGTACTGGGTTGACAACTACTAATTTTGTCTAATCTATTCACCATATACCTTACTCCTTATGCTGAGTAATTGCCAGAAACTCCCTTCTTTGGCCCCTTTGCAAAACATTTAATACATATTTTCTCTCTCTGTGTGTGTCTGTATTGTGTTAGTGTATTTAATATCTGAGAAAGAATTGTTTTGCCTGCTTGGAAAAAAGAAATTATTGTCTTGGGGTTCAGATGTACAAATGGAATGGATGCTGAAGAAGAGGGAGCTTTAAGGAGGTATTGGAATTGGAGACCTTGTTGGTGTGTTTTGGAAATCCATCCGTACCCAGTACAACTCTCTACGGTAAAGATAAGACAACAGAAAAAATTAACTGTGATTTCTGTAGATTATCTACATGGCCTATTGTTCTTCATACACACACATTTGTTCCATCCATCTGCTGAAATTTGCTAAGCATGTGAGCAGTCTAAACAAACTGCTGCATATCTCATGTGCCCAGTGTGATGGGGCATGAACCTGGTTAAGGTTTCTAGACATCCTGTTGTAATTGGTACATGTGCCTATGGAAAAATAAAAGATTATTCATATGGTGCTATTTACCAGTAACAAATTTTCATTTCTGTTTTTATTTGGAAGTGCTGAGTCAAGATTCAGATTAGTCTGAATTGATGGTCTCTACTAAGATTAAAGTTACAGTGTCTATAAACCAATTGTCACTTCATGGTTTAACATGGAAAACTCAAATAGAAACGTTTTATATACCAGTGACAGACAATATCTGAACTACTCCCTTACTCCCTTTGCCCCCTACCCCCCAGTTATCAGTGACCTCTAACTACCAGTTTCCTTCACCAGTTAAGTCCCATTTTCTCAGTCACCCACAAAATCTGAAAACTCAGATGTGTTTTTTCTCAGCAATACTTCTGGTGTGAGTCTTTTCTTGCAATTAGTCAGGCTCACAGGTTTTCTTCATCCTATTGTGAAGAAAATGTTGGCTGACCAGTCTTTTCCAAGTGAGGAAGGAGGAGGGAAGGCAAGATTGGAGGAGCATTTCCATGCTGGGCACTTTAGGTTAAGCATGAATGTACAGAAAGGTGTTGAAATCTTGGGAGAAGCTGTAGGCAGTAAGTGAGAGTGATGGTCTTGTTGGGCAGCTTCCCATGGGAGTTGGCAGGATGGTGACTGGTAAAAGATGTGTAGGGTTAATTCTTTTAATGAGCGAGTGCTCAACTACTCTTCCAGTCACTGGCTCTCCTGGCTTGTGTCTGCTAAACTATCCTGTAGGGAAGTAGGAAAATTAAAAAGAAATCCAAAGGAAGCCCTTTTTATTATGAAATTATGACAGTTTTAATTTTCAACATAATTAGTTCTGAAAACTCAGAACCTTCAACCCGTGCCTGCCACTCCCTTCCTCCACTGCCCCAGCAATGCAGAAAAATGTGGATAATCAGAGTTTCTGTCTTTGCTGAGGCTTACCTGTGTGCAGAATTCTGGAGGAGATGAATGCCAAATACGTGGGGTGCACATTTAAACTCTGGTAATTTCCCACAGTAAAACTATTTTGTTATGCTCGTCTGAAGGAATTTCAGTTTAGCTAGGGATTAGTAACAGAAACTTGTTCAGTGATATCTTGTCCGGTATTTTTCCCACCAAATGATTTCTTGGATTACCTTTCATCTTCTGCTTCTGGCCTAGGGACTAAGAGTTCTCTATTCATCTTCTTAGCAGCAGCACTCAGTGGGTGTCACGTACTTTCTGACAAACCCCTCTGCTTCTAAGAGACAGAAGAGAGGGAAGACCACCAGAGTGTGCTTGTGGAGAAGGCAGGAATGCCAGTGCTGTAGGGGAGTGGAGCAGAGGGGATGTTTGAGTGGGGGCCAGGGTGGCCATGGGGAAACGTGACCCCATGGGAGGCTGCTGTGCTGGCAGGGCTGAGCGTATGTGCAGGGACAGAGCGGGAGCCCAGAAAACATGTGGCTCCTGCTGTTGCTGAACCCCATGCTGCCAAGTCTCCATGGAGGCCTCTAGTGTGGGTTCAGTAGCTTCTGGCAGCCAGGGCCTCTCTGCATTGCTCATTTGTCCTTTGGCTAGAGCTTGCAAAGCACAGCTCCATCAACAGCTTATCACATGCTCTGCTCCTCTCCCTGAAGCTCTGCAGTAGCACATGCCCTTTCTCCTTTCCCCTACTTTGTGCACTGCTTAGTGTATGACCTGCTGTTTCAGAGCACCCTCCAGTTTGCTTGGCTTCTTACGGCATGTAAATGCACTCCCTTCCCAAAGAACTGAAAATCTCTTCTTTTTAAGACCTGGCAATTAAGGTGATTACAAAATAGCTTGAGGGAGAATTAATTCAAGTTACATCACTGGGACCATGCAATGTCTCAGCAAAGACTAGTTCAGCTCACAGTGAAGTGTGTTTGAAAGCATGTGTAGTGTTTGTGAGCTGGAAACAACCCCTGCCTGTAGGTAGCCTGATATTTTTCCACTATGAAAAATTCTTGTGACCTTTTATTTGCAAAGCTGTTTCAACTCCATTGTTTGCTGTGGACGTTTGATGTTCAGAGGGGAATGCCCTCGAGGTGGGAAAATGCCTTGTTTTCTTTGGCAGCAGCTACAGCTGACTCTACGATGGAAACAGTTGGGGTTGGAAAGGGAGGAGCGGGAGAGAGATAAAGGATAGACTTTCCTCCTGCAGCCTGAGAGGTTCATGCCACCCCAAGCAGGAAATATTTCAAGATGCAGGACGAAGAGCTGAAGTAAAGCTGTTCCCGAGCCATCCTCCCAAGCAGGGCATAAACCACACTGTTCCATAAACCACTGTTCCACTGTGAGGGCATCACATGATACTTTCCATATGCTGAAGCAACAGGTGGGTGGCACCTACCTGTAGCCTGACCTGGGGCTGACAGAATTCCTCTTTCTTATCCAGCAATGGGACTCAAATGTCCCCTGATTCAAACAGCACTGGTCTGCTCAAGCTGTGGGCCTGCTAATACAAGTAGACATTCTCTAACCATATGTTGAGAGTCACAGGTGCAAAACACTCAAAAGAGATGTAATACCGGATTTCTGCAGAATATATATGTGTACTGAAAACTGAATGTGTCATCTGTTGATTTCAGAGTACTTAACCTTATCACCTTCAGATTCTAAACAGGAAGGTTGGGTAAGTTTTATCTATATCTGCTTGTGAATTATAAAAAAAACCCCAACAATCCGCAAGAACACAATTTAGGATGTGTGTGGGCTTTTATATATGTTTATATGAATGAATGTTACATATAAATTCTGTGTTTACTCTTTCTAGGCCCATGTTTTTCTCCCAGAGCAGCACAGCCTGTTGCACTTCTGATTTTTTGGATCAGGCTGTTCTTTCCATTTTCTGCTGTTTTATCAGCCATGAAGTTCTGTTTTCACAGCACAAACTCAACATCTCTATACTAGTTTGCAGCAAGTATATATTTATTAATGGACTTTGCAGTCTTACCTTTCTCCGTCTCTTTCCCCTGCTCGGTGTTATACAATAGAAAGAGATGAATATTGCTAAATAGTTACTATTTGTTTGCAGAATTGATGTGGCATGTAAAGCAAATAATTACACATACGAGTAGTACTGGTACTCGCAGCTATTTCTCCTGCATACGCACATAAGGGATTTACACACTTGTAAGGTCATATTTTGCTTACATAAATGATCTTATCTTGCACCCTGTGCCGTGTGGCATTCCAAACATTGCAGGGAACATGAAAAATGTCAGTGGTATATACAAATCATTTTGGCATATGGCATACAGTATAGACCAGCTGCAAAGCATGTGGAATAGGGCAGTACAGCCTTTAGAATTTTATTCGGGAATTTGTATTTCTTTTGATTGTTTCGCATTTAAAGTAGTTTGTTCAATCAGGGTGAATAAAAGTTTTCTCCAAATAATTAAAGTGAGTTGGGCTAAGGTGGTTCTTCTCTGAAAGGAGCTGAGAAATAAAATGAACCCCAAAAAGTAGCATTGGAGGAGAGAAGAGAGTCGAGGAATGTTGGGCAATGTGGGACCAGGTTTTAAGTAGTTCTGCTAGAACTGGAACACCTCAAGAGTCTCTGACACTCACCACAAGGTGAGACCAGAGGGACCAGCATCTCCTAGTCACCCTGTGGGGAAAACAGAGAGAGAGGGAACACTCTGATTCTTGGATCTCATACAGGAAAATAAATCCCAGAATGTGTTAATCTGGGGGGAGTGGGAAAGGGAGGATAGGAAGGAGATGTGGGAAAAGAAGAGGAGGAGATGTACATTCATCTTATTTATTGTGGTTGTAAAGGTGTGCCTAGGATACGTCGATGGGAGTTGGATTAGGTGGTAATTGAGTAACAATTAATTAATCAGATAATCATTAATTCTGACCAGATAATGAGGGAGGGTAGGAGAAAACGGTGTGTTTAAACAAAGGTGGTTTTAGTTGGGTGCAACTATCTGTTCCTTAAGGGGGGTGGAGGGAGGGGGCAACTGGATATTGCCATCTTTGTCAAGAAATCCCTCAAACACCAGTTTAACCATTTTTTCATAGTGGATTGATCCAAGATTTGGCCCTGCTTCCTTTTTGTCCCATCAGCTCCTCTCTTAGAGGTTGTATGTGCCTTCATTGCTGAAGTCTGTGGGTTGCTGGGATTTTCCTGCTGTAGACACACATCTCTCTCCATGTTACTCTCCTAAGTTGATACAAACCATTGGCAAAGAGTAAGTAATTCTTAATAAGTAGCTGAACCCTCTCTTGAATAAAAGAACATTTTAAGCTTATCTAGGTATGTTACAAGGGAAGGGGAAAAGTGACAATACTTTTCTCTTATTTAAAAAAACCCAAGAAACAAACTCTTTAACATGTAGGGGGTTTTAAGTCTTGATTGTATTATCAGGGTCTTTTTACTTTCTTCATATTTTTGCTTCTTGTAACTCTGCTGAAAAATCTTGCTGTTACTGACGGAATGACAAAATACAGGAATTGAGGTAATTACATTAAGGGAATACTGAAAAAAGAAATCCTGTTAATTCTGCTTCTCCTGCTTTAAAGACTTCCAGACAGCTTCGTACTTTAAGTTAGCATAATATAATAATATTAAGCATTTCTGAAGGCAGTTAAAACTGTCTGGTGGATGTTTTAAACAGGTTGAGAAAAATTTGCCGATAGCTTCTTGGAATAGTCTTAGGTTGCCTTTATAAAAGAGAGGTTAGAAACTGAGGAAGAGATACTGCCATTTGAATACTTGAAGTAATGATTCATGTAATGCTTTAAATAAATACAGGATTTTTAACTAGTGTATGTTTATTTACGTCCAGATTATTATTTATGAGTTGCTTGACATTCCAAAAACCAGGGAACAAAAGACTTCTTATATATAATTTTTAAAGGTGTGGCAATCAGGTAGGATTATCTCTTTTACCATGTCATGATATCTCGGTTCTTTGTTAGGGCATTTTACCCTTTTATTGTTTCCTAGAAGAAATATAGTAAGCCACATACAAATGATCTTTTAATTTTTAAAGTATTACTTAATTTGATTATATTTTAGATATATTAGACAGCAGTTAACATAGTTCTGAAATTTTCAATAAAATGAAGTAGAATACAGCATTTTATCCCTCATGAGTAAAAAACTGGAATTACTACACCAACTTTTTTTAATAAATATGATTAATATTTGAAGTCACATGACTAATAATACCAGCTGATAAATACTCCCAGTTTCACTGACAGGCAGCAAGTTAACTAGTGAACAGTCAAAGATGTATGATACGGGAGGTTTTCAAGAAAGATCAGTTATTTAACATAGCTCCATTCCCAGTGAAAAATAGTTTATTCCCCTCCTGTCAGTCTTGTTTTTCAATAATTTTGTTCTCTGCTCAAAGGCGAAGCTCTATGACATCTTTATGCATAACTGTGGTGACACACCGTGCTGTGAAACTAATTCTGCTGAATATCTGTTGCCTGTTCCTTTGGAAGATTAAATCTTTGGTGTATTGTTCCACTGGACATCTGAGAAGCAAAGTTTGCTTTATTGTTACTGACTTCTCCTTTCCTGGTGTGACACCATTAAGGTGGTACCACAGAGAGAACTCTTCTAGATGTTGGCATGACATTTCAGGAGGTTTTGTTATACTGATGGTGCCCCAGATTATTTTTGAGCTACACTGGGGAGTTTATAGGAAATTGCATCAAATACTGGGAGTACTAATAAAACCTTGGCCGTACCACAATCGTGATAAAATTATGAAAATCAACTTCATCTTTGCATGCTGACTGGAAGGAGCTACCAGGTTGCTCTCAAAGATTTTCCCATTTAGTGCAAACTAACTCTTTGGACTTTGGTCCTGACAATTAGTGATGGGTGAGGAGAGGAACACCTTTCCTAAGAAGCCAGGAGCCATGCATCATTTTATAGATACAAGGAAGAGGAGGCAATATTCTGTATTTTCAGTAGCTAAGAATCACATAAAGTTTATAGTGCAGCAGGGGTGGTGTGCGTGCCATTAAATTTTCTCTGGAGAAAGTTTGTATCTGATTTGGTCAGAGAAGGAAGAGAGCTTTAATATCCCTGGTCCATGTACAGTCAGGCCAGCATGTTCCTGCTTGTAGAGTTAGGATAAGGTTCAGCTCTCTGTACACACTGATCAAAACACATCTGATCTAGGTGTTCCTAGGTGTTCATGTGGATTTCTCAGACTTAGATAAATGAGTTGTAGTGCCGAGGGCTAAAGCCAGCAGAAATTGCAGTGTCCACTCAAGCCTCAGACCCCTCTACAGGATGTCTTCTTTCACTGGGGTGAATAAACTGTGTTTTATATTTGTTTAAAATTCTTAAACATCTACAAGCAGAACATGTTTCATATTTAGAAAGAAAATATTCAGACGTCTTCATCATTCCAAGAGTTCTTTGGAGTAAGAACATTTAAAATATTGTCTCATAAACTGAATTGCAGCAAATAGCTCTCAAAGGCTACTGGAGTTCAGTGAGAGGTTTGGGAAGTGACCAATAGTTATGTATTACATCAGATAGTGTAATAAGTACCATTATCTTGTAAGTATTTTCACTTCTTCTGTAATGCTAAACCTAGGTGAAAGTGTATAGAAATGACTATGACCTCCATATGATGGGCTGGACTATTTGGTTATCCATTTCACATGTGGATAATATTATTCCAATCTGAAAGTGAATGTAGTAGGAGCTTGTGGATGGTAAATGGCAGAGGGAAGATTGGTAACTCAAGAGTAAAAGCCCCAAGTGCCTGTCAGAAATGAGCATTGATACCTCATTTTCTTTATTGAATTTTGATAGTTAAAGACCATCTTTAGCATTTTGTGCAGGAGTTGTTTTTATTTTTATTTTGCCTGCTACCTTTGTGAAAGGAAATATTTAATAATTTTTTCCCATAAATGTTTACCCATAGTTCTCCCAAATTAAGAATGTCTCACTCTACAGGAATGTGAACTAAAAACCAAATAAAGCTTGTAGGCTTCACAACACGGTCACTCGTGCCAATGCTCCGGCCTGTGCTTAATGATGACCCAGAGTGTGACAGTTTATATC
>VYZP01017801.1:0-14670 GCA_013400635.1 Hypocryptadius cinnamomeus | reverse complement strand
AGTTACTTTTTTAAAAATGCCAATAATTTTCCTCCCTCCCAGAAGCCACACATTACAGTTATTTTCACTTATATTCTAAATAAGGAGACTTCTTATTGGACAAATATTTTTCATCATTAATCTCGAAGGAAAGAAAACAGAAAAGCACACACACAATTAAACACTATAGATTTCTGCTTTTATGATTGTTTTATGCACATTATCTTTAAATTTTTATTCAACAGCTATGTAAAAATTGTGCTCTCAGAGACACCCATATCCAAATCAGCAAGAGATATTTCAGTGTGCTCACCACATCACTTCAAACAAAAACTCTCATTAGAGCGACATTTTTAGTTTAAGACTATCAATGCTCCTGATTTCAAAATTCTCTCAGAAACATCTATCCCCAGAAATAAAGAGAGATCAGTGGCAGCACATCATACCATTGCTGTATTATCCTACCATACAGGTCATAACATAACATGGTCATTAACAACAAAGTTTAAAAAATTAACAAATTATTATGCAAGACTGTTGAACAAGGAATCAAGCACGTAAATCCTATATATTATATATATTATATACCACTATCCATCACACAGCTGCTATCCATCACACTAACTGAAAGTCCTGCCTATCCTGCCTTCATACGCCTGAGTAACAGAGCATCCACCAGCTCCTGTGGATGATCCTGAAAACGTGTCAGCTCTGAGCTACTTCCTTAATTCTCCAGCATGAATTATATCTGAAACAGCACTGATATTTCCTAATGTACTACATGTGTTTCACTTCTACCTTTCAAAGTTACTTAGCAATGCCATCATTACTTAGATATGAGGCTTACAAAGGCTTTGAAGCTGCTGATAGGCAGCATGTATGGGTCCACAGTGCCAGCCAGCAAAGCCTGTCTCAGAGAACTGAAAAAGGCAAAACCTGAAATGCTGAGACAGATGCACAGAACATGAGAGGGTACAGTCCATCTTGTCTCACATGCTGTCAAAGAGGAAGCTGAAAAGAAACCAAAAACCCACCCTCTGCTTCTGATATTCTCTTCTCTGTTGATGCTTAGGTGATTTAAAAAACAACTAACAGAAAAAAATGTTACCAGTCAGACCCACAATACCTGTGAGAATCAGAGGGTTCTTTGGGTCAGGAGGAAGCTTACAGATCACTTTGTTCCAGTCCCCCAGCCGTGGGCAGGGACATCTTTTTCCACTAGACCACGTTGATCAGAACTCCAGGCATGGGCCATCTACAATTTTTCTGGGCCACCTGTTCCAGTGCCTCAGCACCCTCTAAGTAAAGAATTTATTTCTAATATCTAGTCTAAGCCTACGCTCTTTCAGTTTAAATCCTGTACCCCTTTTCCTATCACTACTACCTTGTCAGCTCAGTCTGCAGCTGTCACTTAAATTTGAGGTTAGGATTTAGGAGTGGGCTGTCTTTAAATCCTACAATAAAGAAAACCTCATTTTTGATAGCAAGCCTATTAGACACTTACAATTTTTATTTTTTGTCCCACTGGGCAGTCACAAACTACTGGCCTAGCACCAGTCTAGCCCAGACACACCTTCAACATACAGGGCTTAACCAGCAAGTCAGGCTTGCCACTAGCCATTGTTCTCAAAGGAATTACACAATACCCCACTGAATACAAGGACAAAGAGGTAATAGGAAAGCAAAATTTAAAAACCTGAAGTTGCACATTATGTGTTGCTTTCTCCCATTTTCAGGACAGAACAATTTAAAGACATACACGGTGTGGTGTTACATCCTACAAACGGTCTACACAAAGTAATGTAAAGGCTTGCACGGCCTGAGTTCATTCTTCATAACCTATGGTGCAGAGTGTCAAATTAGTGTATTTGCTTTATAAGTGCAATTCTACTGATACATGGTTTTCTGCAGATAGAGGTAATTGTATCAGTTCCAAATACTGAAAAATAAATTTGCTTTTATCCACCACTTTTCTATCCTACTTAACTAAAATTTCAGAAGAAGCAGAAGCAGGCTTTCATGTGGTGAAGTGTCCACTACAGTGTTTAAATGAATAATTTACTATCCAAATTGACTGCACTGATCATCTAAATTTAGAGATATCAGACTTTTAACAGATGGTACACTACAGACAGTAACTCTTGGTCAAAAGTGCTTCTAGAATATGCAATTTGCTATGGTAAACTGGTCCATCAAATCAATCTGGCATTTTGCCTCTGGGGAAAGGTAGTATTAAAACCTCTATAGAAAGATAAACTTCTCCCATAATACACTTGGTCACCTGTGCAAAGCTATACATTCTTGACTGGAAATAAGAAAAAAATTGGTGTGCTTTCAGGTAAGTAGAATTTGCTATGGTATCATCTGGAAGGTAGCCAATATCCAAATAAATTATATTTTATGTGAAGGGTATGACCTTAAGATCCCCTAATCTTATTGACATAAGTGGAAGCTCTCTACACACACAGTATTTTGAGGAGTAGACAACAAATTGGTATTAGTTTAACAGTTAGGATATAGAAAGGAAATGAAAAGAAACAGAAAGTGTGCATGCTTTCTATTTTGGGTTAATGCACTTCTAAAGACAGGAAACATTGTGGTTATTTGACTTCCTGTATATTATAGATACTATACTTCAATTATTTCGGCTTCAAATTCAATATTTTTGCTTGACATAGACTATATCTTTAAAGGAATAAAGTGAATAAAGGTCATATTTTTATTTCCAGTGACAGAAAATCTATCAATTGCATCAGAAAATAGTTTCCAGGATTAGTTAAAATATCCACCGTATTTTTAGTTTAATTTGGTCTATATTCTGCTTTTAGCCATTACATGTCAACATTTTCCTGCCTACAGACTTAATAGACCAGCATTAACAAATTCTTGTTCTCAGTATAGGTATTTATAGCTTCTAATAAAATATCTAAGTCTACTATTCTTTTCTTTCTTTAGACTAAGCTCAGCTTTTCATTGCAAAGCACGTGTTCCAGTCCTTTCAATCATTTCTTCGTGCTCCTTTGACATTTTCTGTTTTGTTTTCCTAACTGATGGTACCAGAATAGGACACAATATTCATGAAATAGTCATGCTAATGCCAAGAGCTGGGACAATATAATCTGCTAAGTCTTACCCAATATTTGCATAGTCACATCTTTAAAAACCTTTCATTTTTGTGAGCTCACATTCCATTGTTTATCCAGTATTACTCTCTGCAAATTTTTTTTCGCTTTGTGAAAGTGATTGCTTTCCTGAAGCAGTAGTTTCTATTTGTAAATACGGTCGAACTTCCCAGGATTTTACAGTACTCACAGTGGAATTCACATCAGTTTACCAAGTTTGATCAGAATTAGCTGTTGATGTCCTTGTTATCAATCACTTACCAAATTATGTGGCACCAGAAAACTGAACCATTACTGATACAATAAGCATTATGATTTAATTCTTCAACATGTAAGGTAGCAAAGAAACAAGAACCAATTTCCCTCAGATAGCACAAATGCTCTCCAGGTTAATTTTCTTCAAGGTGGAAAGTTTACTTTGTACTTTATTTTTATATTCAAATATGAAGCCTTTTGGTCATGCTATTCACTCTTGATGCTGGTGAAAGTGCTACAAGGTCAGAAAAATCAATAAAAGAAATTAAATAACTGATATCACATTACTTTTTATCTCCAGTAAGTTATTACATCAGTAATGTAGTAATGTTACAAAGAGCTCAACAAGATCATCCATAATGATATTAAGCCCTGCTTGATGCCAAGCAAAAATATAGTTAAATAAGACCTGATGCTCCTTAATCAGCTTAGTGGATTTCCAAACTCCCTACAAACATTCCAGGTACTGTATGCACCATTAAATCAAAATAAAATATGCAATAGTTCGCAAACCTGAACTATGCTGTCCCAAAATTTCCATTTAGCTGCAGTGATAGCAGGAATCCGCTACACATTTTTAACTTGTCCTTTTCTGGACAGTTTAGTAAAAAAGCATCCCACTTTGCTTGTTCACTTTGACAGTCTATTCTTAACAGGAAGAAAATACAAAGAATTGCTGGGTTAGAGCTAACTTTGATTTGTTTCCAGCTTTGTAAGATTTCTTTCCCCCCTTTACCCACATTGAGTGCCTTTAGTTTACCTCTCTTGTAACGAACACCTGGCAGCAATAGTTGATAACAAACCCTACTAGCACTGTATTTTGATATTTGAAAACAGCAGAAAAAGCTTCGCTATTCTATGTTAGTTTGAAACAAAATTCATGTAATTATAATCTGTAGCAAAACAACAAAACAAAACAAACAAAACAAACAAAAAACTCACAAAAAATCCCACCAAAAAACCCCACAAAAAACCCCAAACAAACAAACAAACCCCATTATTAACAAGGTGACCACAGAAATTTAACAAGGAGACCACAGAAATCATAGAATGCAGCATCCAGTCTGCTGCATCTCATGACAGAGATGCAGCAGACTGGATGCTGCATTCTTTATCACCTATGTTAAAATGTCACATCTTGTCAATACACACTGGTAAGAGCTGCCCCTCTCTACTTGAGAGACGTCTGAGTTTCTTCACAATGTAAAATGGCCTCACAAATAATACAGGCATGGATTGATCGAGTTTATAAAGCATACTAAGTTCTCATGACAGCTAGGTGCTCGGAAAACTGGCCATGGTTTGTACATCCTGAGCCACCTAAGCAAATCAAGCAACCTGTTGCTGTTTCCGAAAATAAAGCAGACAGATTAAATTAAATCTATGGCAACAATATAGTGATAAAAGGGGGTAAAAATTTAATTTGCATTTAAAAGGAAGGGTTGATCTAAGAGCAGAATCTGAATATACTAATTAGTTGTTCATATAGCATAGGGATCTTAAAATATAATGTTTGAAAATGAATAGTTATTTTAAAATTCACTGTCTTTGAAACCAAGGGGAATTATTTCTATAAAAAATAGTTCTACTTATAATATACAAAACTTACAACTACACAAGGACTTGCAGAAGACTTTCAGATCAGAAGAATATGTAGGAGCAATTTCTTCTTCTTCTGAATTCCTCACATCTTATTTGGGATCTCCAAGGCTGTATAATACAATTCTTGATGCTTTCACAAAGAGACAATGACAATAACAATGCCAAATGAGTGGAGTTTTGAATACAGGAAGCTTCTTTTTAGGTGAAATTGAAGTATACTGAGCAGTGTTGCTCCCTTCTGAGTGCACTCTTACATGACCTTGTAACACAGAAAATTAAGAGAATAAACTCTTAATGCATAATTCTATTTCTGTGCTATAATATGCTATCATAATTTAGCATTTGCAAATATATCTTTAGCAAGTAGCTATCTGGCTGTGGATATAAACCCTACATTGGGTCTCACACTAAATCAACCTGGAAACATTCTGTTATAGGAAGGTGCTATTCTGCTTGATATGCTTTGTATCCCTTTATGAGCATTTGACATCTGCTGTCCAAATCTGCTCTGGCTGCCTGTTGTTTTTCAAGTGGAGTTTGAAGTGCTGTTTTTGACCTATAAAGCCCAAAATTACTTGAAGCTTGCTTTTTTGAGAGACTGAGTCACTCCCCATGAGTTAAGATTACAGACACCACTGAAGCACCTTTGAGTGAAAGATAGGGGAATAATGACAAGGTATATGAGTGCTCTTTCACTGTAGAATTCACTTCCACACCTATCTGAAGTGATCTAAATTTGTTCATCTTTAAAACATACCAAAGTCCCACCCATCTATACAGACATGTAGGAGCAATTGCTGTCGTGAGGACTGAAAAGGGGAAGGGAAGGCTTTCTGTGTACTGTGTTCTGTGGCCAGGGAATGACTGTTGCCTGCTGACTAATGTTCCTGTCCATTGTGAATGGCATTTTAATTTGTCAAGAGCACCAATAGGTCAAAAAAGATATCTGAAGGTGTTCTAAAGACAACATACAGCCTTTTAACACCTTACATACAGAGATGGAAGAATTAGAAATAGCTCCATTCATGAAAGTGAGCCTAACAATCCACCTCCACCCCACAAAAACAAAACACCCCAATAAACAAACAAACAAACAAAAAACCAAAACACAAACCTACATTCACTTGCTATTAATTGAAGTATGAAATAAAGTGAGGAAGAGACAAATGTTATGCTGAATGACCCTACAAAGTGATGACAATTCCTACATTATTAAAAGTCAGGACTATAAAGATATTCACTTACAGATTAACTCCTTTCATTCTTATAATTGAAAGACATTTAAAACCAATGCTGGTTTGAAACCTGCTTAGCATGTTCATTCATACTGTCTGCCCTGCCTAAGTACCTCCATTAGCAGTACCACTTTCACTCCCCAGGAAAAAAACCCAAAAAAAACCCAAACCAACCCATACCAAAAACCCCTGTCCCCTGTAGGTGACTAGAAAAGACTTCTACAGCCCTCTAGTGTTGCCAGACTACAGACCCTGGGTATAAATTCTAATTTTTGCCCCGCACTCTGAAGGAAACCCCTCAGACTTCGCTACTGCTGGACATACCCATTACACCACTGAAATCCCACTGCTGGCAGAGTTACACTATTCTCACAGTCAAGTCACATAAGGGACACGGTACCAAAAGCATAGGATTGGCCTTTGCAAATAAAAGCATATTTGCAGAAAGAAATAGGGAGAAAAAATTAATATCATACATGAAGGTTAATTTGCTGTGTACATATTTAAAGAGCTGACCGGAGAGTTTGCTATGCCTGCTTGCAGGCCTGCAGCAGCCTCGATTCTCCTTTTGCTCCCTCCCTGCTTCTTTCCCAGCGAGTTCCCGTTGACAGAGCCTACGGCTATACTCTCAGAAATCATATAAAACCTGACAGTGCCAAAATTTCAACCGCAAAAAGGTGTTTTAAGGTGTTGCCTTTCAAATCTAATTTTCCCAGACAGCTGTGTTGTGCTGGCAGCGCGGCTCCCGGCTGCCCACGGGCTGCAGATGGAGCTGTTGACAAAACAGTTCAGCGCGCCGGGGAGGAGCGCGGCTGGCGCGGCGCGCACGGAGCCGCAGCGCGCTCCCGCAGCTGCCCCGCTGCAGCGGGACCCGCGCTGCTCTCACTAATGCTGCTGTGGCATTTGTTGCTGTTGCTTCAAAGTGTGCGTCTCTGCGCAGCTGAAAGAGTGTTGCACCAAACCTCCTGAGCTCAGACAGCCAGCGCGAGGCTCCCTAGATAACCTTCAAGATGTCCTGAAGCTATGAACATAAAAGCATATTAACAACTCTGGACTAAGGTTATTTTTGAGGGGCTAAAAACTCAAATCAGAAATATGTGACATACACAGACAGAGAGAGAGCTATAAACATAAGCATCAATGCTTCTGTTATCAGCACTAACTTCTTTTGGAAAAGAACTTTTGTGTTCAAAAAACCCCAAACATAGTTGGGTTCTACATAAGGATGTGCTACACACTCCCATAAATATTGTATTTAGGAAGTAAATGTGCATCAGAACACAAAATGTGCAAGTGGTATTGACAGGAAAGGTGTAACAAGATCAAATTCACACTGTTTAACTGTATATTGCCACTTATTACAGCTGCACACATAGCACTGTGAAGACTGACTGCTATAGCACAACAGTTTATTTTGCACTTGAAATTTCTGATAAATATTGCCTGGAGATCTCTGCAGGGAACTAACAGAATCCCAGCTGTTATATTTACTGGCAAGGAAGTTAATTCAACCTTCCTTTGGACAATTCAAATTAAAGCACTGGGTCATAATTATGCATCAAGCAGGAATGATGACACAGATGATCTTTGTGTTCTCATGCAATTGAAAAAGGCTATGTTGTAATTAGCGTTGCAAGCATGATAAAGTGTTGCTACAGCTTTGAAACTCCTCGTACTTTAGTTTGAGCAGATAAGTGCAAAGAATAAGTAATTGCCTAATCTGAATCAAAGGTTTGAATTAAAATTCACAAATCTGGAGATTAAGATGGAATTTCTTATTTAGTTAGCTACAATGCTGAAAATATGCAGTCAAATTCTGTTCCCATTTACTGTATGTTTTTTTCAGTATATGCGAGAAAGTGTGGTCTATTAAAATTCCTGTCTACTACTTCATTAAAAGCTTATGAAACCAAATTTCAAACTCATTCTGCTGCAAGATGCATATGTCAGAGTGGCACTGCCCCTTTATGATTGTTTTTTAAATTACACTCAAGTATATGATACACATTCTTCAAACAGTCCGAGCATAAGCACTGTCCCCAAAAGCTAAAATTATATCACACACTGCATGTGACTCAGTGAGTCAGTGCAGAAAAATGTACAAAAAGGATGAATTTATAGAAACTATTTTACTAGAAAATATAGGAAAGTTAATGTCCAAGAGTAAACATAGTAATCATTTATTCCTGTCTTTCTTGCATTTATTCTGTAGCACCTAAATTATATTACTGTACCTGATTGTTTTCCTGCTTGTAGTTTTGGTTGTTTTTTGTATATTTTTAACTGGATGAAAAATGTTGGTCTTTGCATAGCATTACCATTTAAATAGCCCTTTAACTATTTGGCATTCAGACCACAGTAATCTCCTTAAGATTCCAGTTTACCGAAGTACATTATAAGCCTGTAATATGTTGATATAATATTTAATTCCTTCATGCCTATAGAAGTTTTGAATTCATAGAATTCTAGAACGGGCTGGGTCAAAAGAGACCCTAAAGTTCCTCTTGTTTCTTCTGCCATGGGCAGGGACACCTTCCACTATACAGGTTGCTCAGAGCTCCATCCAGGCTGGTCTTGAACATTTTCAGCATCCACAGCTTCTCTGGATAACCTGTTCCAGTACCCCACCACCCTCACAGTAAAGAATTGCTCCCTAATATCTTTATGGGAGGCATGCAAATTACAGGAGGTATTTTATAATACTATGCTGCATTCCAGAACTTCTATGCAGGACAAAAAAATGTGAAGTTATGAAAAGTTCTGGAATATAACATGACATAGCTTAAAAAGAAAAAGCAAAAATCTGCAAAGTACCTTACACATGCCTTGCAGGATTTTACAAGAAACCTTCAAAACAGAACCATTCAATGTCTCATTTTTGAAAAATCCAAAGCCAGTGGTTCTCCAAGAGAAATCTGCTGTGGAAAGGACAATGCTTTTGCAAAATCCAAGTGTTGACTCAACCTCTGGACCATGATCAGTCTTTTGAATTTTTAAAAATGCAGTTTGATAAGATCTAAACATTGGAGAAAATGTGAACATATTTTCAATAGATTTCACATAAAAGTTGAGTAAAAAATTTGGACTGCTGGCAAATAATACTTGACCAGGGTAGCCTAATTTAAAAATGTGAACATTCTTCTGTTGAATGTCTGCTTTCCTTTCTAAATTCTTATATTCCTACTCACCCCTAATTTCTGATCTCAACAAGTCTACACATGTATGTTAAGACTGTTGTGTTTGACACAGGTGGCTACAATGAATTCAGCTGTGAAGGTATAATCATATTGTTTTAGTTTAATTAGGCAAAATTTTGACCTGGCTATATTGAAATAAATTACTTGACTGCCAAAAATGTACAGGTATATTTTGTGAGATCTTAGCCCTGTTGGACTTGACATTTGTCTCTGTGTTTTCATTTATTTTATTAAAATTGCAAGATTTTTTTTAGTATAATGAAAATACTAGTTTTGACAGCTACACTCCATGCGATGATCCATAATTAGAAAGTACAATGTTTAAAATTCGAAGAATCTAAGATAAACCAGAAGTTATTATAAGACATTATTAACAGGCATAGGATATATTTGTTGTATGAGTATTACAATGATTACTGATATAGTTTCCTGATAATTACACTAAATACCACTAAACAATAGCACACCAAGTAGCTAAGAAGAAGACCCACCCATTTTTGCATTCAGACTTAATTCAAAGGGAACGTGTATCAAATTGAACACGGAAAAGTCATTTGAGGTGTAAATGATACCTATTAACATGCAATGCTGGTTAAACGTGGGATGCGGATTGACAGAGTTCATAATCAGGATCCAAGGGAAATGAGGTAGCTGAGTAAGAAGCAGGTGTTCTCTGAGCCAGGAACTCAAACACACAGGTGTTTGAGAAACATCACACTCCCTTCAGTGATCTCAAGGGCCTCACCTTTATGTGCCACTCAGAATAGCAGCATTCCTACAATTTCCCTATTGCACCCCCCACCACCTTTTTTCTATAGTACTATCTGTAGCACATATAGTGCTATGCAAAATTATTTACAAAAGGGTGTCACATTGGCTGTCTTCAATGTTTTCCTACTCTAGTGTGTGTAAAGTGGAAAAAATGAGATTTAACTGTTTTTCTAGCAAATGAGAGAGCACACAAAATAAATGAGAAACTTGCAATAAGAAGTCAATGAGAAGTCTAGTGTGTGTGAAGTGAATCCAGTTGAATTTGGCATGAATGAAGATTACTAAATTTTTTTAAGGAATTAGAGCTAATTATCCTGTGTTCCCGTTTACTGATCCAAGCCTGTATTTACGTAACCATTCTCAACTGACAAAAAGCATGCTATTTTTATAAATGAATCTTTAAGCAATGAAAAAGAGCATCGGCTTAATAATAAAACCCTTTCAGTAAGTCAAATCTTCAAGTACATGAGCAGTGAAGAGAGACTATAATGTTCAAACTATAACTTAATTTGTGAGAAGAACCATTCAATCTTGTTTTGGGGCAGGGAGAAGAGAGAAATCTGATCTGAATTTTAAATAAAATTCTACAATGGCAAACTATCTATTCACACTAATTTTGTTTCTATTTTGCATCTACCCTTTTTTCTCCTGTTTATGAGAATAACAACAGAAAAATTAAACAAAACAAGATGGCAAATTTCGTAGCTGTTCTAACCCTATCAATTTTAAGCTCGTATAAGCTCTGGTAAAGCCATGTATCAGCTCCTACTGTGCAATGGCTTTTTTTATACAGTTTGACTATGTGATGAAAGAAACTAGTTGACATTCACTTACCGTATTAAGCCCTGGCACCTGCATTGCAGACACTAATCAAAGTGCTCCTTCAGAGGGGTGAAAGAATCGCCATTTGTAACGCAATAATTAGGCTGGGTAGAAGGGCCTGAAAAGTAAATCAATCTCGTCTGCTCTCTAAATCTGACACCATTCTCCAGGCAGATTGTTAACATAATGAGACAGAAGCCTACAAGAGGTCCCATAAAAGACCTATGTCTTTTTTTTCCCCTTCTTTCTTTATACTTGCAATGTTACTAAGAGCATAATTACACACAAACCTACCCTAAGTCACTGGCATAAAAGCAGCTATTTCTAAGAAGCTCATCAAAAATAAGTTGGCAGAACAGACGGGCTATATAACACAGCAGCAGGCTGACTCAATTTGCCCAACTGGATGAAGATTATTTTAACCTATTCCCTACTAAAATTATCATGATTATGTCTGACAGGGAAAAGTAATAAGTTCCTATAATATGGCAAGAAAATAATTTTGGCAAATTAATCTGATTCTCTGTTCACACTGGGCAAATGAAGAATAATTCCACTGAAATCAATACTATTATCAAAATTGTATGAGGAAAGAATTACATCCAGTGTGATCACTGTGATTTTTAAAAAATGAAACAGTAGCAAAATAGAAACATTAGTGGTAAAGTTTTTAAAAAGACAATTTCCATGTACAGCCTCTCAAATTTCAAGAGTGAAATCATATTTAATAGACAAAAAGAAGCAATTCCATTTTCCTTAGTAAAAAAGTTGCACCATAGTTGATGCTTTGTAGTACCAAAAGCATAGGAACCTTTGTTACAGGTAACCTGTTATGGTTGCTGCAAATAGTTATGTAAAAATCATATAAAAATATATATAACATAAAAATAAAAATTCACTATGCTGCAAGTGGTGGAATGCAGTAAGCAGATATTTGTGTAAAACAAAAAAATGAACAGGATGAATCTCTCTTCTTTCATAGTCAAACACATATTAGTCATTATTTTTACTCATATACCATGATTTAATTTAATCACTCTCTTTTATAGACTCTGACTGTGTAGCCTGGTAATGCAGTATTGCCTGTGATAAACAGGTATAAGCTTTGCACTAAATCTGCAAAGCCTCTCAACTGAGGCTTGTCAGGTGTGTTTTTTCTGAGCTTTCCTGGACCTGAAGCAAGTTTTACTTGCTTGAGCTATGACAACAGTGTCTCTAATTAGACAGGTGGCTATGGCTAACCTATGTTACTTTTGTGTGTCTTTGTCTAGTAGAACCATCATTTTTGCATAGATAGCAGTAATGAGCAATTATTCCACGTGGAATGAGATATTTATGACTTTGCCATCATGATGATGTAGAGAATTATTGGCCTCGAATGGCAACAGCAGCCTTAAGAATTGCGGACGAGGTATGTGGCACTGAGGACTTCTAAATTTAACTTATACCATATATTCAATTAAGCAACATGCTTTTCAGTGATTTCAGGGTTTTTTGGGGTTTTTTTTCAGCTGTACATCATGTTGATACTTTAAAATACCCTCAAAATTTGGGATGCTCCATGTGACCCACTAAGGCCAATAAAGACCATTCAGTAGTTACTAAATTCTTGAAATACAAATTTCATGCATACTTCATAAGTACTTACATTTTCAATTAAAAAAAAAATAATCATCTCATAGACTTTTTAAATGTCTAGAAGTTGTATTTCAATGCAAGCTAGCCAGTTTGTCTTTTTTTACAATTATGTCAAGAGCATGACTTGTGTGATCTGCCTGAGTGACCTCAAAGTGAGATGAATTGCGGTTGGTAGGCACCTACTTCTTCACATGGATTGGGTCATTTGGCTCAGATCTGAATGTCCCAACTCAGGTAATGAAAATTAAAAAGAAAGTAATAAAGAAGCAGTGTAAGGGTAACAGACTGTCTGCAACCTTTTAATAGAGTCACAATTTTTGGAAAGTTTATTTTTACACAGGATGCATAAAACTTAAACGTTGCAATCAAAATTTCACACCAATTCTCTGCTTTGTCTGAATCCATCGTTCAAAGAAGGTTTTCAAAAGAATTTCTTACTCTGCTTCAGCTTCTTTTACAATATTATACTTTCCCATTCTAAACTGTTTTGTTTTCATTTATTTTGTTTTGTTGTGTTGGGGTCTTATAGTACAGAAATTCTGCCTTGCAAGAGAGGAAATAATCCATTCCTGAAATGCCTGCCCAGCACATGAAAGCTCTTAACAGCACACAGAAGCTGTATGGAGTCATTCAATATGACAGGGAAAACTGAATTGAAAACTGACTTCAGTCTGAACCCTGGATAAGCACTGTTTGGCCAGAACAATGCAGATTAAGTGCAGTAAAACAACTGATTTGACAGTGTTAGATTAAGTTTTTAGAACTATATGTTGCAGAAAAGATGAAGTTTCTCCATTACAACACCATTACAAATGTTCGTCATTGCTTTAACCAGAAAAGCATCACATACAGAATTGTTTGTATACTACTTATAAGATTTAACAAAACACACTGTTTTAGTTATATTAAGTAACAGCAGATTTGACAGTCTAAGTTTTTTTTGGTTTTGTTTTTTTTTTCCCCTTACTGGTCAAAACAGAAGTCATGTA
This sequence comes from Hypocryptadius cinnamomeus, assembly GCA_013400635.1. Lineage (NCBI taxonomy): Eukaryota > Metazoa > Chordata > Aves > Passeriformes > Zosteropidae > Hypocryptadius > Hypocryptadius cinnamomeus. Next base: position 1,060 of record VYZP01017801.1, on the reverse strand, counting down.
GGGTTTTTTTCCATGAAACACTAAGGACTTTTTCCTAAGAAGTAAAGTTTTGCAACGGACATTCAACATTTTTAGAAGGCATTATCCGTATCATATAATGTTACACAGCACTTAAAATTACATTCCAAAACTTGCAGTTTGCAGAACATGCATTTTATTGAATACTTCAAATGAATGCAAGGCTGCAAGTTGTGCTGATCTTGTTTTCATATGATAATATGCAGAAAACAAGGCCCAAGTTCCGTATTAACAAAGTTTTGACTTTTACAAGAACTCTTAACTGAATTATCAAGGAAAAAAAAAAAATCAAGTTTACTTTTTAAGAAAGAAAATGAAAACTATTTTAATGAAAACCCATGAACATAAAAAGTTTACGAAGAAAATGGCAACCATGACTTGGTATCTCTCCTGTCTGGATGGTTGTCACGTAAGAAAATGGGCACGTCAGGAGCAGTCAAAATCCCTTTAGAATTTAAAAACCTCATAATTAAGGTAAAATCTGCTTCTCAATACCACTGAAAACCTCTTATCTGCAGGGCTGATCTTTACTGCATTTTTTGAGCTCTTTTGTATACTGCCTGAAGGCAACTTATGCCATGGATGCAAAACATGAGAGATCTCCCAACTATTTCCAACATGACTTAACGCTGACCAGCAGCAATGAACTCTGGCATCTAACCAGAGCAACCTCAACAATTCTCAGTATATCAGATGAAATTTAATTTTTACTGTCCTAAGTATGACAAACATTTTGCTCAACCTGCAGCAGGGGCAGGGGCAACTCTGTAAGAAAGAGAAAAGAAAACCAGCTTTGATTTGCTGCCACCATTAAGAGTGAGGGAAGTGAAAACTGCTGGTAGGTGAAGCCTGATGTCCAGCACAAACACCCCCACTCTGGTGTGCACAAAAGTCTTTTGGGAGCTACAGCCAGGCTGCTTTTCAAAGTCCCACAGTTTCAAAAATAGTACAGCTACAGATATTTTGCTGTTCCCCTCCTTTCACACCTACAGTTTCACAGAGTAACAAGGGCCGGAGTTGTTTACAGTATTTTAATTTTTTT
>VYZP01017752.1:0-11198 GCA_013400635.1 Hypocryptadius cinnamomeus | reverse complement strand
TCGGTCGGTCCCGACTGGGCGGGGGATGCTGCCGGGGCCGCCGGGCATTCCCCGGGGCCGGCGGCGTGTCCGTGCTGTGCGCCCCGCGGGGTCGCTGCGGGGTCCGCGGGCGCGGGGCAGGCGCTGGAGCGGAGGATTTCCCGCACCCCGCCGCTCCCTGCCCCGCCGCAGCGGGAGCCGCCTGGAAAGCCCAGCCCGGAGGCGCCCGGAGCTGCGGCCCCCGGCTGGGAGAGCCCCGCCTCGTTTCCCCCACCCTCCCCGTCCCCTCCCTGCCCCGGTGCGGGGACACACGCTCAGGGCAAGCCGCCCCCACGGCGGAGGCAGGGCAGGGCGCCGGGGGACCCCGGCGCGGAGCGAGGGGCGGGGAGGGAGCCGGTGCGCTGCTTAAACCGCTGGTGATGATCGCACTGCTTCCAGTTCATTACCTTGGTCGAAAGTCGATGAACTAAAGCAAAGGTCAGCTCATTATGCTTGGGGATCGGGGGAGCGGTAAGAGCTGACACACTGAAGGAGGGAGGCGATGCCCACTGTAGCGGGCAGCAAAGGGACGGAGATGAAATTCTTTGCAAGTGCAAATACGTTTTGCTTAAGAACGACAGTGCTCCGGTAGTTAGTTTCTGAAGTGACAGGAAGCTGCTTCAGTGCCTTTTGGAGAGCCCCGTGCAGTTCTCTTTCTTTTTGCACGCAGACTTGCGAGAACGTGCACATCAATACATGTGGAATAAGCGTGTATTACATATGTTCAGTAGGACCAAAAGCTGTCAAAGAAAGCGAAACAGCAGACTGTGTTTTAAGGTTTTAAAGCCTCCCTTTGTCTCCGAGGGAGGAAGAGAAGATAAAGAAACCCTCTTGTTGGTTTCTGATTAGATTATACAGCTTCATTCTTCTTCATTTTCTCGTCTTGCCTTGCTTCATTTGCACGACCATGCGATGTCATTTACAAGCTTTGCAAAGTAAAAACCAGATCTTGTCCCTAACCTTTGCTTCTCTGTGCAAGACGACCTAGTTGCAGGCACGAGGTAGTTAGGAATTATTGGATTTTTTCCAGTGATTAACAATGCCGGTATTGGTGAAAACGGTAGCATTGTTTACCTGAAAATCCCCATTGTGTGCTAAATACCCTTTGATACATAACTGCTAGAAAAGACGAAGTGCACAGAAATGCCTCTTCTTAAGCATTTTGTTATTTTTTAAAAACTTACATGAGTGGTCTAATTAAAAGGAAAACAATTGAGAAATTCAGGCCACCACTCTTCTCTGTAGTGCACTTGAGGCAGTGCAAGATTGAGAATGCTGCATGTTCTGTAATGTATGTGCTACAGGGGAGAACTAAAGATGTATTTCTGTGTGCATATGTGTATTTGCTTATTATTCTCTCAATTTCTGCCCCTATGGGGATATCATGTAGGGGCTTGCTATTCATTTGAGGGAAGGCTAAAAGGATGGGGGGAAAAGAAACCTGATTGTGGAGGTACCAGCTATGATTCCTTAGAAAGCATTTTAAAATCACACCTTTTGCCAGTTTTTGAAAACATTACCTTGAACCCAGTCAAAGGGTGATGTGTAAAAAGGCAGGTTTCTTAGAAGAAATAAGTCTTGTTAAAGAAAATGAAATATGAAGAGGTGGAGCTGCCACTTAAGGACTTCATAGGGAAGCCCAGGAGCCTCTCCAGAAGTTAAGTAGCTGATTTTATGAAAAGAGGGATGTTCTCTGTCATAAGGTGGCATTTCAGAATGTTTACTTGATAACACAAAGTGTCTTTGCTTTCCTATGTTAGTGAGAAATCCTGCTGACAGCATTCTAAAACATTTAATTCTTTTCATTATTAATTCTTCAGAGAGGTGTTCCCATTTGCTTCTGGAAGCCTGACAGAAGCATTTATGTCTCAGGCTGAGCAGTGTTGGACACAGTTCCTGTGGAGCCCAACACTGCATCTCTAAGCATCCCTCAGAAGGAACTGGGTGAGGGAGAAGGGAGAGTGTGTGTGTGTGTGTGTGTGTGTGCTTGAGTGCTTGATCCTTACCTGCTCTTCTCCACTGTCCCTGCTGACTTAGCCAGGTGACAATTTGCTTCTCAGGCTTGTATCCCTCAACCTTAGTTCCACTCAGTTTTGCAGGTATTTTGTTCTAGTCTAATATGACTGTACATAAAAACCAGCAGTTTTTACAGTGAGCTCATAGAAGCTTTTTTTGTTACTTTGTCAGCTTTTTGTAGCATCACACCTGCTAAAAGTAGAAAAGAGCTTTTAGGACAGGTCAATTAGTCGATCCCAAATGGAAGCATTGCTCTCTAATATGGTGAATTAGAAGTGTGAAAGGAAGGAGAAATGATCACTTTGTTCAGGCACTCAAGAAACATCGCCACAGTCCTCAGACATCCACACCCTTCCCCTTTACCCCTGGCACTGGCTAGCCCTGACACCCCCACCCTCTTGGGTTTAATTTTTTTATATTTCAGTTTTCCTTGAGCCAACACAATTTCAGCTAGTAGTATAAGCAAAGCCAAAAGCCCAGCATGGCTGGATTTCTTCCATTTCTTTAAAAAAACCAAACCACAGTCTTGCTGCTAACATTCTCATCAGGTAATTTTGCTGGGCTTCTGCTTAGTAGTGTGATCTCATGTAGTTTTAGTGGACATTATTGTGCCTCACAGAGACATAAACAGAATCCCAACCAAGCAATTAGCTAACCATCTTAGACAAAAAGGAGTTCAGCACACAGTCTTTTAATACATTAAAAGTCATAATTAAGCATCTCTCAAGCCTGACCAAATGATTTTTCAATTTTGCTTTCTGACTCTCATTAAACTCAGGTGAAAGATTTGAAAGTTTAACCACAGGAATAAATAAGAAAATAGTTCTGTGGATCATGACATTAACAATGTAAAGAGAAGTCCTGAGATGTGAAAGAAACACTAATGTTCATAAATATAAATAATATACTGCTCAGCTTTCAGCAGTGGTCTCTTGTAGCATGTGGTTTATTTGATGATTTATGTCCTTCTTGATCCATTTAAGAAGACGGCTATTGCTTTTTTTATAGCTGTATCTACCATGAAGGTAGATAAACCCAGCTTTTTGGGGGGTTTTTTGAGTAGATAGAACAGTTTATACTCTAGATTACAAAAGCAGGGATGGTCCATGGCAAAACCTATAAAAAAGGAAAGAGGTTGCAACTTCCTCAGTAACTTTAAATGAAGAAAGGCTGTTTCTTTAAGAATCCAGGGACATGATGGATTATCTGTGAAGGGAAAATTGTGTGTTGAATATGTTAAAAGTGTAGCCATATGAATGGCTGTCATCATCCTCATTCACTCCTGTCTTCCTGCAAACACTTCTTTACTGTCTACTCATTTATGGCTCCCCATAAAATTCAGTTACCAAATGGCAAGTACAGTGTGTCCACTTCTGATTGCTTCTGTTTCTGTGCTCTTGGGATCTTTTTGAGGCTAAATACAAACTGATCCTGGTTTTTTTTTTTTAATTTGTGGGAATAGGAGCCAGGAGGTGAATAATGAAACCTGCGTGTTGGTATGTGCATGTGCTTGGATAGAAAAAGCAAAAATGGGGAGGGAATAGGGCGCACATGCTCACAGGCAGAACAGAAAGAGCTGAGTTCTGTGTGTATAGGGGTTGTGCACTTAAGGACCTGAGTTAACGTGGTGCCAGAAGAGTTTTGACTCGATGAGGCTTAGGACCAACGTGTGGGCCAGTGGTTTAGGAAGGTCAGAGACAGACTGAAGTAAACAGAATGGGGTTCTGGGAGCAGATTTTAAGAAAGTGGCAGCTTGGGTCGGTGCTAGGGACCTTTGTGGTGGAACAGTAGAGGGATTTAGGAGGTTGAGCTTCAGCAGCCAAATTCCTCAGCAGGAAGAATGGGTCTGTGGAAAATGAGAGTTTTGAGGAATAGAAGTTGGCAAGTTTTGGAGCTGAGAGCTGAGGATGGTGTGTTACCACAGCACATCCACTCCTCCAGTGTTTTCCATCCAGAGCATGATGTGGCAGCAGGGACACACACACGCTGATCTCCCACTCCTGAGCTAGGCCAGCTTCTTCCAAGCTTTGCTTCATCGTTGTTGGCAGAGCTCATGTGCACTGGATTCACCCAAATTATGTCCAATTGGAGAGACTTCTGCAGCAGTCACCAGCCACTGGTACTGCAGTACAAAACAGCCTGGTCAGGCAGCTCTTGCTCAGGGAAGATGCCTGTTGAACTCCACAGGAGTTTTCACCAAATAAGAACTGCAGGACTAGAATTGCAGCATGGCAGTGAAATAATTTATACCACCATTGTGAAATATATGACCCAGACGTCTTTGAAAGATGCCCCCTATGATGCATATAAAGCATTTTATTTTCTTAAGAAATCCTCGACTTATGAGTGTAGGTAAAAGTAACTTCATGGCCATTTACTATTTTTTAAATAAACTGGAATTGTTACTTTGTTATATAAAGATAATAAACTAAATAGTTTTAGGGATTAGGGTAAATGAAACGACATTTTTGGTTACAATGTGCTTATGTTGCAGAAAAGAGTTAGATTTTAATTAAAACATCAAATGTTAATGTTTCCAGATGTTCAAGCATTGTTACTCAGTGTGGTGTTAGAGGTAGAGGTGAAAAAGTCTCATTTTCATCTTATAATTGCCATTTTTAATGTTATTTCAAACATGTTTGTATATCACAATCTTTTTAAATGCCTCCTTTTCATTCACAGATTTTCCCATACATATTGGTTCTCCTGCTCTGAGTACTTCTTACACAAAACATTTAGACATTTTCAGGTTTTAAGACTGTAAAGCATAGTAGGTTTCTCAACGTCTTTAAATTATACAAATTTTATATCCCCTTTCAAAATTTCCAATATGCTCCATCAGTTATTATCCCCATCAGCTGCCAAAGTATTAACATCAGTTGGAATGGAGTGAATAACAAAGCAATTTCAGTCAGCATAGTGGTTAATTGGCTGTGCAGTTGGATATGCATATTAGCAAGTGGGGTTTCTATATTATTATTTCTGTCAGTATGGCTTGTCAAGGAGGCACACAGTCTTCAGCAGGATTGGGGACAGTCTGCAGCACTGTAATCAAAAGTGGAATGTTGCCCATGGATTTCTGATAAGCATCTTTATACAAGTCCCACTGCCTTGGTACATGCATAGCTATTGATTGACTGGGGTGCCTTTACAAGAGCTAAATAAATAACAATGCTGTTGTCACTTATCAGCAACACCACTTTTGCCTCAGCCTGTGGTAACCATGTTTTTTAGATTTAAAGCATGTCTATTGTCTTTTAATCAAATACTCTTTGAAATAAGTTATCAGAAGAAATTAATTTAGCATTCAATGCAGTGTACTTCCCGCTGTTTCTAATTTTCAAAGATGGATTTTTTTCTGATAGTGAAAAGTTGACTTGGCTTTAAGGGAAATTTCCTTCTGTCTCTTCATTTTACTCCAAGGGAGAACTCTGTAGATGAAACTACTATGCCCAGTGTGATTTAAGCACAACCAATTCTGCATTTCTAATATTTTCTCCCCTGTCTCACCCAGATGGTCATTACCATGGTAAACCAAGCTTGATTATTGTGATTTCAATGGATCGCTTAGTTTAGTTCACTGAAGTTTGTCTTTTGTCTTTCCTTGGTCAAAGTTTGCAGTAGTCCTTAACCTTTCTGAGCAATCAAGATGACATTGGTGACCTCTTTCTTGTCTTTCCCCAGACTCAGTTAATTTATCTCTCTGTGATTAAGTTTGATGTCCTCATGTCTATCACGGTATCTGTAATGCATTTTTCTAAGCTAACAACTTCCTTTCTAGTTTGTAAATACAGTGTAGGCAGAGCTGATAGATCTTGCTGTGATAATAAGCTGAATTGTGAATGTAGCTGTGATTATGAGGAGAATAGAATAGTCTAATTTGATGAAAGAAAGTTTATTATATATAAAAACAGTGTTCTATACAATTAAAAGTAACAAACATAGAGGGGCCATGTACTTACCATCATTTAGATATTATTTTCCTTCCAAATAGCTACATGGATGTCTGGAAGGGTCTTCCCTGCCTCTTTCTCATGACTTTATACACATTTGTGCACAGGCATGTGCATGCTCTTACATATCATGGTTGTTCCATGATAATGAGAAAATAGTCCATAATGCTGAGTTGAAAAGAGAGAGTTTCTCTGAGAGTTGAAAATGTTAAAAAACTACTCAGTGACAATAGTCACTAACCACAGATGCAACTGGTCAGAAGAATAGAATTAATTATTCCTTTCCCCCTTAATTGACTGAAAAAATGAGCCAGTAAAAAAAGGTGGGAAAGGAGGAGGGAAGAAAAAGTGATGTCACTCCATAGGACTGGGATAAGTTGGTAGGGAGGGTGCCAAGCTTAGAAGAAGTCATCATCTCTGACCCGTGATTGTTGAATCACTTTAGAAAAATAATTCTGGATTTCTGAAAGCATTGAAATGGGCAAATCCACCAAAACAACCCAGATTAAGGGTATGACTGGCTCATGCACTGTAGATGGCCTAAGAATCAAAAAGATTTTTTTTTTCTTGGGCTTGGTTGACAAAGACCCAGATAAATAAGAACATGGTATCTGGGATCCTGAATCCCAGAATTCTAGACAAGGCTGGAGATGAGGCAGGGTTTACCTGGAGGGGTGAGGAATGTACATAGTCTTTTTTTTTTCATTTGTTCCACATATTTGAACTTTAAGTGGCACAAGGACAAGTCTTCATTTAGGATCTATAGCTAGGTATATCCTGAAGAGCTTGCTGCTCAAACATGGAGAAACAGAGGCTCAACAACAGAAGATTTGCTCAGATCCTTCTGGTGTTCAAGGACCTTACCAGGGGATGCCCTTGGACAACTACTCCAAAATGTTAGAAGTGTTCACTCTTTCTTTAGCTCTCTTTTACTGCAGCTGTACATACAAAAAAAAATGCCAACAAGCTTCTAAAGCAAGTTGACTGCTTTCTAAATGTGTTCTTTTATCCCTTTGTATCTGCAACTGAGTTAGGGTTTCTCTAATTTACTTAATTAATTCAGCTCATCTGCATTTGTAAAATAAAGAAGAACAGAGAATGACTAGACTTGGAAAAATTTCAAAAAAACATGAGAAAGTTTCTCTACCTAGAAGAAGAATCAGATATAGTCTTAATCCATGTTTGCATTTTTGAATTACTGGAGTTGGTTGTGTTTCTCAGTGACAGCAGCTCTAGAGCCCTACACAGTAGGTGGAGAGATGGGGACAAATTCCTGACTGACCGGTGGAGATAAAGGAACTGAGTGCTACAAAAGTGCTACAAAACTGAGTGCTACACTGTTTCTAATCATTGACCCAAGCCTGATTTGATTTTATTGAGGTCAAGACCAAAATTTCCACTTCATGACCTGATATGTTTTGCATCTGTCAGACAGTATGTGTCTCAAGCGCACAACACTTCTGTCCTGGTCCCCCTCCCTGAAACAATACTGCCTAAACTGTGAACAAAATATTGCAAATAATAACACAAACACGTGTATTTTTGAATTTTTTGATGTACTTAGTGAATGTGCTCACTTTATTTCACATGACAAGAATTATGAGGGAGCTTTCAGTGAATATAATGAATTGCCATATTTATGGAAAACATATGAGCATGAATTGAATCATGCCGTTATTTTGGGTTTGGATAGTCAGTGCCCACAGAGAGGAGTTTAGAAGTTGTGACAAAACAACAGATGTGAGATTAGCCCCTTTGGCTATGTCTAAATGGATGCATCCTAAAATCCTGGTGTCCCAGTTGGTCAGAACATTCTGTGGCGCTCCTCCAAGCCCCATCTTNTCTGTGGCGCTCCTCCAAGCCCCATCTTTCCACTCATCGTCATCTCAGGCTGGTTTGTGTTTGCAGTTTGTCTTGCTGTGGATTTTAAATCTGCCTGGGGCATACACCCCAACCCTGGCATTCAGAGCAGCTCTCAAATACTGCTGTTGATTATTAAAAAAAAAATAAAAAAATAGAAGGGCTGTGAATGTTCTCTTCCTAAATAAAGTGTTATCTCAAGTGTGGCTAAATAGAACATTGCATGGGCAAGTGAAGGTGAGAGTAAAGACTACAGTTATTTTATTGCTTGAAAGTTTTTCCAAGCAACTTTTTGTTTCTTGGAAATTCTACTGAATTTGGGGGAGTGTGACTACTCCCATTATATCTCATCTATTAGAAAACTTTATTTTTCAAGTCCTATGTCTAAGAAACTTGCAATATGGTGGTGTTAGAAATTGTTGGCTAGAAGGTGTTATCTATGAGGGTACATAGGCCAAATGATCATTTTGCCTGTGCTGACTTCTAATAGGAACTCACTCAACAATAAGATTGAAGCCAGAACTAATTTTGTAATGATGCTTTTTAACTTTTGTAGCATTTTCTCACATTAGCTCTTGAAGCTTCTTTCCACCACTCAGCACAATTTGACAGCTTTAGCTGTTGTCTGACATGAGTGTAGTAAAATCCACTGTATGGCATTTAGAGGGAGAACTTGGTGAAGAAAGAATAGTAGCAACATTATTTTGCAGCAACAACAGCAAAAACAAACATCTCATTTTGAAATGTTTGACTTTCTTACTGTGCAAAACATTGCAAAACTGCAGTTAAACATGCAGATAAGAGGAGTTATTGGTCTGCTAGGAAGGACAGTGGCCCATAAATGCCTAACCCAGACATTTAAATTGCAGTAGTAGCTGGCAGTGGTTTTGGCTGTTGTATGATTATCTAAATGAAAGTTCAGCTCCCACATAAGTGTGCAGAAGCTTAGCTTCAAAGAGCCTGAGGTCAGCAAAGGTAAATAATTGAACTGGGAAAACATGTGATGTATCTTCTAGTATCAACTGAGGCAGCTACTGATGCTGATATAAATCACAAGTGACTCACCTGAAGATTCCTGAGATCCTATTTGTTCTTGTAGGATAATTTTTCCATGCCAGGGAATTTACAGACTTTGGAAAGGTGGTTTCGGTGAAATCAGTGTATCCTGTATTGGTTTTGCTGGCATTTGAGATAGGGATGAATGTCAGTGTTTCAATGCAAGGTTATATGCTGGAAATGTGACAAAGACTTATCCTAAGCTGGTCATAGCAACAGTGGTGTGAGTAAAGAAATAGGTCGGGATTTTGCAAAAACTTTTTGTTTGTTTCAAGTCATTAACTTGAGCTCAGCTGGCTATTTGATAATCACTCTCTTCTTTATTTCATTTTTCCAAATGTAATTAATTGAAATGGAAGAAAAACAGAAAAAACATTTACATGTAATCTAGGAGTAAATTTACATGTGCATACAGTGTGTGGTGGTACTTTTGTCTTCTGTAGGGGTCAGTTAATTGACAAAATATAGTTTGGAGAAAAAGGAAGATTAGAGGGAGAAAATGAGCAGTCATTATGGCTAAATGAGACTTAGTGTAAATGAGTTCAAGGTTGCTAAAACCCCTCTGTTTCTGTCACGTGGCAAAGTAGCACATGCATTAACCCTTGTCCTGCATGCGCACTGCTCTCTCTCCAGCGCTGCTGCCTGTCACAGTCTGGAATGCTTATTCCCGTTTCACAGAGAGGAGCTGAGACACACTGAACCAGCTTTGCATTCATCTCCTCCTGAATGACTCAAAGAAATCACACACTGGCCAGATTGACCACCTGAAAATTCCCTCTGTGTCCCTTGTGCACTTGCCCGTGGTGTGAGAGCCGGAGCTGGGGCATGGCCAGGGTGTGTAACACCCTGTTCTCCACTGGCACAGTTCAGAGCAGATTCCATGCTGGCTCAGCATATGCCAGGCTTTAGGCATCCCTCTGGGAGCCATTCCTTGGGCAGGGCTCTTCCCACTGCTGCCTGTCAAACCAAAACCAGTACAGCACAGCTTAGGGACTATTCTGCTCTGCCTTTGCTTGTGCTTGTTAATGAACAGCCATGTGTTTTTTCCCAGGAATACACACAGCTTTGCCTACCTAAATGTGCAAAGCATCTTTCCATAAGTCACACAGCAGCCTGGAATGGGAAAAGGAATTAAAGACTTGAGTTCTGTGTTGCTGTTTCATTACATTTTGTTGTGCCAATGTTAAGATCCCAGAGAATTTAAACGATTACTGAACAAATACCACTCTTCCTTCCTTTGCTGTGTAGGTCACACGGTGAAATTCACACAACTGACATGTAGAAAAAGAAAAAAAACAAAACAGAAAAAGAAGTATGTAAAGACATAGGAAAAGGCAGGAAGAAAAGGAAAGTGAGTTGAGCAGACAGCATACCTTTGTTTAAGATAAACAGGCATATTTTCTCCATCTGAAAATTTCTGTGTTTCCCTCACCCTCTCCCCATGGAGTAACTCCACAGTTATCTGGTTTGATTTTCATAGAGCTACTGTAATTATTTTAGATGTAGAAAAGGGCTAAAATATGGATCTTTGTGTGTGCCAGAACACCAAACTTTGAGCTCTCATGCCCTCACAGATGAGCTTTGCCTGTCTTTTGGTTTAAGTCAAATCTTTCCAAACTCCCGTCATTGCTTACATTTTTGTGTCCATAAGAGGGGCAGTTCCTTTAAATATTGTCCTCTGCTTGTCTTGTAATTCCAGTTGCTCATGGTATCTGATGTCTATTAAGTGAGAAGGGCAGTCATAATGCATTGAGTCGAGATTTGAACTGGTGGCTTCACCTCGTGTCATTCTGTTTTACAGATACTGTTTGCCATTTAAATGTTCCCTCTCCATGTAATTGTTCCGGATGTTTGAATGTTGGCATCAGTAGGGAAAGTATTTTCTCTTCATTCCGTGAGTGAATGTGAATGAGGTGAGGATTTAATTCAATGAAGACAGCTTTGTTGAAAAGGATTAGTTGCTTTCATTTACTGTAGGACTGTTAGCATAATTAGCAGTTCATCAGAATGATTTCACAGGTCATTTTTTGTGACAATGACCGGGGCAAGGCTTTCTAGACTGCTGTGAGACTCTCTGATTTACCATGTGCAATACCCACAGATATGAAGAACCAGCAATCATAGAGAGAAGGTCAGCAGTAGCTTTCTTTCATAATTTTTTTAAATAATATGTCATGTAACATGTCTTTTATTTCTTATCTTAGTGGATGTTACAGTTCTTAATATTTGTATTATGGTGGCATCTAGAAATTTCAGTCAGAGGTTATGAGCCCATTGTGCTAAGCAGATGGATTG
>VYZP01017751.1:21706-38315 GCA_013400635.1 Hypocryptadius cinnamomeus | reverse complement strand
TGTTAGCGCAGCTCCAGGGGTGTGTTGCTATTAGGTCATGTCACCAGGGACTGGAAAGCACCAGACTGTGCCCTGTGTCTTAAAAATCCAGATGTGTGATGATTATCTCATGATAGCCATCATAGGTCCTATAGTAATGATATTTCTAATAATTTAGCCTTCAGGAGTTCTTAGGTTGGGATGAGCCCGTGCTCGGAACTGGTGCAAACTGTGTGCTCAGGTCTGCTGTGTGAAACAGTCACTGAGGTCCTGGTGCTGCCTGTTCCCTGAAAAGATGGAGCAGTTACATTTTCCTGAGTCCAAATAGTGTAACCAGATAATTTCTAGTTGGGAGGATGGATAGCAATGCTCAAAGCGCTAATATCACTAAATATAGTTGCATGAGATTAAATAAGAATACCCTTACTGTCAACCACACTCCCCTTTTTTACTACCTGATTATATGGTAATATGTTGTTATAGTTCTTTCCTTGTATTTCTTCTTTCTATATGTTGATCATCTCGGGGCTGCAGCTGCAGCAGGATTGGAAGCACCCAGGGAAATGACTCATCTCCCTCAGGCCAGACATGGATTTTGACGCAGCAAACCAGAGGAACACTGACATAAAGGTGGAGTGTTGTGTTATTCAGGGAAAAAAAAGGTCACAGCAAATGACTGCCTTGAGTTTGGTGTGTTTCCTAATAGACTTGTGAAGTAAGTATGAAGGAAATGTCCTTTCTGTTTATTACAAAAGGTCAAGTGTACAAACACCTGCAGCTGCAGACATCTGAAGGATGCTGTGGTTACACCAGGCACTGCCCCACTCTGGTGCTGGGAGTCTCTAGCCCCAAACAGAGCTTGTTCAGGCTGGGGGAGGTTACAAGACACAGTAGGAGGCTCCCTTTTTCTTTATGCTCTGTTTTTCTTTATGCTTCTTGAAAATTCCTCCCCTCTTCCTGCTAAATGTGCAAGCACTGTTGGATGCAGCTTCCAGTGGCAACTTCCAGTGGCAGATTTCTTCTTCCCGTGCTAGTGCTGAGCTCACAGGGCCCTGCAGGAGGGACCTCTGTGAGTGGTGGGATTTGCACTCTTTAACAGCAGTCATGTCCCAGGACAGTCCTGGCACTGCAAACACGTTTTCCCTCTGCAGTTTGCAGTAACAGTCAGGAGCATCCAAACTCTTGCAAAGCAAAACTTGTTTAAAGGATGGGTTTAGTCCCGGTGAGCTTCCAAGGACTTCTCCTTTGAAGTGGCGTATGCAGGGGGGCCTGAAATGTCCTCCGAGTTTCAGAAGGAGCTTGGAAAACATGTAACCCTCCCCTAACCGTCCCCAGGAGCAGACGAGATGCCGCCCCCCTTTCCCGGAGCTGGGAGGTGGAAAGGAGGAGGCTGGAATGGCAGCGAAGGGCGGGTTTGTGGCCGTCCCACTTCCAGCAGTCTCTGTCTTCCCCCACTGGTCTTGCGGGAGCTCTGCAGCTTCTCCCCGTGAGAATACCCTCTGCCCCTGTGCAGAATTCAGAAGTAATGCACAGTCTCTCCCCTTCCCAGAAATCAGGCTGTGTGAGTGTGTTTGCATATGTGGACATGCCAAGTTTTAGCCCAAAGAGAGTTTTATACCTGACTTACAACCCGCTGAAATAATTTTATTATGGAAGCAGTGACATAACTTGATAGTAATGCACACACACCACTCCAGTGCCGGGAGTTTATAGGGCTTTTATGAGGTGTGTGTGCAGGAGGTGACATCCCCAGCTCAGGCAGAGCTGGCAGTACCTGGCTGGGACCCTTCCAGCGAGGGGCTGGTGGCCCCAGGGTGTCTGGCAGCACTGTGGATGTGGCTCCTCACACAGCAGACCTGGGAAAGGGACAAGGACATGAGTTCAAATAGCTTATGGCAATGGTCAGCAGGAGCTCCTGAGAAATTCTTTTCCTTAGTTCTGATGGGCAAAACAAAACCAATTTTGTGTGTGCAGCTGTTGATCAGCTTCAGGTGAGCTCAAAGCAGAACTCCTTCTCCAACCCCAGCCAAGGATTATCTGCTCTGTAATGTGGCCCACTGGCATCAGAGCCTCGTAGCAGTGGGTTTCTGCTGCCATGGGCCATGAAATGAGATGTCCTGGCTGGTGCAGTCGTGTTTGAGGGAGCTGGGATACCTCTGAACAGCCAGGTAACTCGGGAGCATCCCTGGGGACCAGGTATTAATTAGAGTGTAAAATTTCATCTGCAGTCATCTTGCATTACTGTGTTAAGAGGACAAATCTTCCATTACCCTATGATTTCTGAGTGTGCAGAGCCACTTTCATGGCTAAAGCTGGGCCAGAGACAAGAAAGAGAAGTTTTGTCCAATTGGCCACTGATTCATGTGTGGGTGGCATTCAGCACCCAATCTGCTTTGCAGAACCAGTAAAGGTGAGGGGCTATTGTAAACCTGAAAAAACATGTTTGTGCTACAGCACTTGATTCCAAAATTGTCCTAGGAAAGAACAAATATGCCTTTGTAAAAAAATTCTGTGTTTTCTGTTGCTCATCCCTTTACTGTGTAAGAAGCTACCTGGAGAGCAATATTTGTTCAGCTGATGTTCTGAAGGGATTGATTCAGAAACTATGACACAAATGTAGTATGAGCAAAACAGCAGCTTCAGTTTATAGAGTCATGGCATCACAAAGGCTGGAAAAGATCTCCAAGGTCAGTGAGTCCAGTCTTTGTCCTGATATCTGCACTTACCTGATCTGCAGGGATCTCTGTGCTGCCATTTTTAGTGAGTTCACCTATGGAGTTTATGGGGTGAGCACAGGAAACAGAGCCCAGATTCGACACATGAACAATATATGTGGGATTTAAAACTCCCCACCGACCTTGGGTCACCTGTGCAGCTGCTCACCTGGGACGAGCTGCTGTGAACACCCCAGAGACACAGGATTTTAGCCTCCAAAGACCTCTGTGTTTTGACTCCCTCATCTGTGTGTCACAGGGCCCAGAAAGTCAGCTCTCTGCTGCAGGGAGCTGGTAATTCATCTGTTTGGCACTTTCCTGGCAGTGCAAGAGGTAAGAATGGGAGTGTTGGATAGCAAAGTCCAGCTTCATCATTTCTAGTAAGATCAGATGAAAATACCGAGGAATTATTTTGTTTAACATGAGAATAGGGAATAGTTTTAATATTCAATATGATTAATTTACAACAAATTCTAAGTAGATTAATTATACATACACTATGTTTCTTTCCCCACATGATCATTTATCCAGATAATTTTGCAAACCAACAATTAGAGCAGCATTCCCTGTGCTCTGATAATATTCTCTGGTGTTCCCAGGCTCAGGCTGCTCAGCTGAACGATGGGTGGGCTGTGCAGCAGCTGAGCAGGGCTGTAAGAGCATCGTGGAATGATAAAGCATCATGCAGGAAAGCCTGGGGCTCCTGTGCCAACGGAGTTTCAGGGCAAAACTTACAGTAAACTGGTGTTTTCTTGCTTCCAGACTTTTCCTCCTGGCTCTTAAATAATGGCCAGAGGATGAGGTTGGTTGTGGCCTGGTTTATCTGCAGTTCCAAAGCAGTGCATTACTCCACAGTCCTGTGAGGGAAGCCTTTGGTGACTTTCCAGTCTTTAGGTTTTCTCAATTATTAATCTGAGGGTTGCTTAATTGCTAAGTCTCCTACTTTCAGATAATATGGGGAGGTGTGAAGGAGTGCTGTTCAGACACAAACTGGTCCCTTCTCAGCTTCAAAGGGCAAATAGAAATTCTCTCCCTGTTCTTTCTCTCGGGCTGTGGTAACACCGATGGCTCTTGCTGAGCTCTTGCCAAGGCTGCAGCCAGGACACAGCCCTTTCCCACCTCCTCCTGGGCAGCAGGAGCACTCTGGGACTGGTTTTGAGGGCTGTCTCCTGAGAGGAGTGCAGGCAATGCGTTCAGGAGGAACCTGTGGTGGATTCTGTGGGTCATGTTTCAGCAGACATTTACTGCAGCCTGCTGCAGAGTGAGGCAGTTCCTGGTGTGTGTGTAACCAGGTACTTGGTCAGATGTTAAGAAGAAATTCCTTCCTGTGAGGGTGGGCAGGCCCTGGCCCAGGGTGCCCAGAGCAGCTGTGGCTGCCCCTGGATCCCTGGAAGTTTCCAAGACCAGGTTGGACAGGTCTTGGAGCAACCTGGGACAGTGGAAGGTGTCCCTGCCTTGGCAGGGGTGGCACTGGATGGGCTTTCAGGTCCCTTTCCACCCAAACCAGTCTGTGATTCTGTGACTATTCTGTCTTTATTTTCACTTGTGAACTGACTCCAAGTCTACAGTGGTTTCAATGCCTGCATCACACAGGGGGCTGCTCCATCCCTGTGTGCACTTGGAGGAGGAGATGGTGAGCATGCAGTTTACAGTCCTGCTGTCCTTTCTCCAGGAACTATAAACACCAGGCTTTTCTCAGGTTTTCTATTTTCATTCCATATTTTTATACTTAATTCTCTCATCCCTCAAAATCTTGCATATTTGTCAGTCCTTGAATAAGCCCCATTCCTCTCTGGCATGGTGGGAATGTGCAGGATTTCTGCTGGATGCCTCGATGCCTGTAGGTTTTGCACTCGATGAGCTTATGCACAGCTGTGCTCATGCTGGAAGTTAAACTTTGTCTTTAAAGAGTCAGGAAGAGCAGCAAGGAGGATTTGAAGTTCCTCACAGCAGAAGCTGTGTCCACTTGGCACCTACAGCCATTCCAAGGCAGACTGTGAAGTGTCCAGAACAGTTTGATGATGCAGTGTTAAAACAACTTTCTGCCAGTGCTGGTAATCTGCCATGGCTTGGCTGGACTATTTATAGCTAAAGAGCCACATACGAATTTGCATTTTCAGAGGGAATTTCCTGTGAAGTCTGAATGCACTTTTTTAGTGACAGCAGCCTATTCAACACTGCCTTGGCTCACCTGAAGCACTCTTGGCTTTCACTGAGTGTCCACGTTCACATTGTGGTTGTTGAATTATCAGAGAAGCCGTCCATGTTTTCCAAGAAGCTGTTTTGAATTCTCCACTAAATGCTAAGCAGACTTCTGTTGTGCTGCCATTTTTGGTGAGGTTTCAAATGGTTTATTTTTGTGCTATGATGAATTTTAATAATTGCTGTAAGTATGCTATTAGTCAAAATGAGGGAGAAAGAAACCCAATTATTAAACTAGACTGCTGTGACTGGAATCTATAGCTGATATATTAAAGCCCAACTGTCATGCTTAATAATTAACTCAACCCGCTGGCAATACTGGAAGAGAAAATGAACATTAATAATGAGATAACTGATCATTATTTCTTTTCCCTCCTACCATTAGAACAATACCTTGCAGTATATCAATTAAACAATATACACTACGTGCTTTTGCCAGTGCTTTGCTATCTCCTGCTTTCCCAACACCACTTTTATGGAATTAATGCTTTTTTTCCAATCTTCCTTTGCTGCCTTGGGCTGTGTAAGGCCTGAAGGAGCCAGTACAGGCTGCAAATGTTACTCAAAATGCCCTGTTTGCAGCTGAACTGAAGAGGAATGATCCACATCCCCACTGACATTCTGAGCACTCTGAGGCTTCTGATTCAGGTCCTCACTCAGCAAAGCTCACCCTCCTGCTGCAGCCAAAATCTTGGCTTTGCTGTGGAGTAAATGCCCCCCAGGCCCAGCTGGTTGGGAGACAGTTCTCTGCACAGGAAGGCACCTGCCTACCCTGAAAGGTGTGCTGGTATCACCTGGAAAGCCCCACCTTTGGTGGAGAAGCTTCATGACCAAGATTTTCCCCAAATTATTTCAGAAACCTGGGGTCTTTCAGTGACAAATGTTCTTGCAAGGAGGATGGATAGGCTTTCCTTAAGCAGTGCCCTCAGTCACATGTGGGAGCAACCTCGAGGGGCTCATTTTAATTTGGATTTTATCTCTGCATTCAGCAAGCTCTGCCAGCTTCATCTTGCAAAAAGCACCTTTTGGGCTCTGAACCTGCTGATGTTTGCAAACGAGTCTGAGAAACAGTAGAAACATTGCACAAATTCAGAGTACTACCTGAAGTTATTGTAGAGATTATGATTTCCTGTGTGTGTGACAGAGGAGAGCTGCCCTCTGAAGTGTTTTGAGGTCTTCAGTGCCCACCAGAGAGCTTGGGATAAGCCAGATCCCTTTGCACATTTACCTTTGTGTTTGATTTTGGTCTTTATTTGAGGAGGAGCCCAAACTCTCCAAACAGAAACCTGGACTTAATGACGTCAGTAAGAGCTTATCAAATACAGGGCAGTACCCATGTGTCCCAGTGGGCTGGAGGGATTGATTTCTTTTGCCCTTGCTGTTCCTGATGAGAGGGCTGGCTTTAGACACTGCTGTGTTTGGGGGATGGCTGAACTTGAAAACACCTTTGGTTTTTGTCCATCCTCCACAAAGGCAGGGTCAGCTTGGGCAAGAGCATTCACTCGGCACCGCTGGCCTTTGCCATTCCTCCCCCTGCTGTCCTCTGCTGTCCCCTGCTCCCCTGTAAGGTCCCTTCCAACCCAAACCAATCTGTGATTCCCTGGTTCTGTGATTCCCACTGCAGTCCCACTTCCCTCCTGGTCTCCCAGTCCTGCCAGGAGCCACACACAGCTCCGATGGCCGAGTGTGACCAGCTCCAGGCTGGCTGGGGAAGCCCCAGGGCTGGGGATGTTGTGTCCAGGAGGGCAGAACTGAGCTGGCTCCAAAGCAGCAGCAGCAGCCCCTGTTCCCAGTGACTGGGGCAGCTGAATCCATTTCCTGAAGGATGTTGAGCTCCAGCTCAGGGTTTCAGGTTATTCCAGGAAATCTCCCCGTGAGCTTGCCCCAGAGGTCAGCTGCTCCCGAGCACAAAACCAGCAGGAAAATGACTTCCACTCCTCACCTTGGTGCCGGCAATAAATTAAGTGATGAAATATCAGAAAAGCACCTCTGAAAGTTGTCCTGCAGCTTGAGAAGGAAAAATAAAGGAAATCCCTGGACTTAGGAGTTGGTCGTAGGATTGAGAAAGGAGGGAGTGCTGCTTTTGCATGTGAAAGAGACATCAAAGTATCTTTAGACTGAAGAGGGATAAACATTCTTTGTAGAGAAAACTTTCCCAAATCGGAAGTTAGCTGCAGCAATGGGGGCAGTTTGGAGCGGTGACTCAGTGCATGGAGGGTATTTACTCACCCAGCTGCTTTAGATAAATCCCCTTGATGCCGACGTTATCTGACACTTTTCATTTTTCTATATTTAACAGGAACCAAAGTACAAGTCTCTACTCCAGGAGCCATTGCCAAGGAGATGATTATTCATTAACTCTGGCTAAGGAAAAATGAGCTTAGCAACATCTAAGATCTCTGGGGGGTGTCTCTACATTAATTTCCTGTCAAATTCCTGTTGGTATTCTGTGTAAGCATTACGCCAAATTAATAATGCAAAATAACTAGAAAGTAGCAGAAACCCCAAGGTAAATATTGCAATTTTTAGCCAGAATGGGTTTAATTGGTATTGTTTTATGCATCCTTTGTCTCTGAAATGTGAACTATTTCTGGTGCTGTTACCTGACTGTACACTTTCTAGAGAAACTACAGCTAAACTACAGCTACTACATGAAATTTTACCTCTCAATTCGAAATGGTGGAATAATAATTGCTAATAATGTGTTTGATTGATTTTCACCATCATTGTTAAGTATATTTCTTATTAATAAATGCCTTCATTAGTAGATCAGTGTCATAGAATATAAATAAACTATTTGGGATGCTTCCCCCTCGCATCAGTCACTGAATATATTATTCTTGACTATTTCTATTCATTAAGCCAGCTGCATTCCATTAAGAAAACAGTATAAACCATAGTTCAGGGAAAGACTCTGTAATGCTTTTAAAATCCACAGGGAATATTTCTCTCATATCAACATTTTTACAGCTATAATCTTTTAACCTGGAAATGCCGTGCCCTGGGTCTAATTTGCGGAAATCACTAGAACCTTTGGGATAAACAACCCTGTGTGTGTGAAGCCCAGCTCTGCCTGGGACACAGGGGAGTTGTGAGAGGGGAGGGACTCTGGCATGCAGCCCTCTGCATGGGCTGAGGGGTCTAAAATAAGCACTTGGCACTATGGGGCCGTGCTGAAGTGCCTGCAGTGCAGCAGAACCTGAGCACAGCCTCTTCTGAGGGAAGATTGTGGAAACCTGGCCCGTTAGGAAATGCAGGAGGGCTGGTGCTGCTGTCTCTGCCTGCCCCAGAGGTGGACTTCAGCATCCTTTTACATTGAAATCCCCCCTAATACCTGCACCAGTTAATGACTATTTGGCAGTAAGAGGTGAATGCAATTCATGCTTATTGCTTAAATCGTGGGAGAATGTCTCACCCTGGCAGCAGTCTCATAGTACCCAACAAAGCACCCACTTCCACTTTTCCAACAATTAAGTGGGAAACCTTTGAGCATTTAACATTATCTCCTACAAATTCTCCACCTCATCATCCAAAGAGAAGCCAGCATCATTTTGATGTTTAAGCAGGAATAATCCCCTTTTCATTTCAAGAGTCTTCTCCTTAGTTTTTATTTCTGTGACTAATTGATCATGCATTCCTTGCTGAAAAATGCCCGTTAGTGTGGTTGGTGGCAGGAATTAATGAAACCATAAATTGCATGTAGTCTGTGGTGATTCTTCCCTTTGCAGTCTGTCTGGGAGATGAAATTCCTTGGCAGTGCAGTGTGTCAGGGGATGAGAATGCCTTTGTTCTGGGGAGAGCTGCAGCATCACTACCACTTCAAAGGTGGATAAAGAGTGAGGGGGGGTGAAAGCTCTGATCTGATGTGACACAGCACTCCCTAGTACTGCAGTGCAATGGTGGAGGTAGGTGAGAAAGAAAAGGGTCAAATACCATCCACAAAACGACCCAAACCCATACACCTCCAGTATAATCTGCATTCCGTGTAATTAGTTTAACTTGGCTGGAGATGATGGAAAAGAACCAACAGTCCCATTAAAGAACAAGCCTTGTCTTACACCCATAGTGAGCAGGAGCAGAGAGGAGTTGAGCATCATCCCTTAAAGTGCTGGACAGGGCTTGGAGCACCCTGAGGTAGTGGGAGGTGTCCCTGCCCATGGCAGGGGTGGAATGAGATGAGTTTTCAGGTCTCTTCCCACCCAAACCACTCCATGATTCTATGATTCATCCCAAGGTTTATCCATATGCATTGATGTTCTGTTGCTGCAGCAGCTCCCTGGCAGCTCTGAGAACCCCAGGACCCAAAACAACTTACAGGGAAATCTCTCTTGGCCTTGCAGTCATCAGGGTGAACACTGCAACAACAGTGACGCCTTGTGAAATACCCTCCTGCTCATTCTTGCTGTTTGGCTGGACGTGCCTGGAGCCAGCCTCACCTCCCAGGCTCTTTGTCAGGCTGCAGCAGAGCTGGTTGCTGATATCAGTAGATAAAGAGATTCCCCTGTGCTTTCTTGCCAGAGCAGCCCTGTGCTCCTGCCAGCACGGCTGCAGCTCCTTGTGATCTGCAGCTCCAGGCAGAAGGGGCTGATTTAAGGTCACTGGGCAGCTCCTGTGTGCCCTGGGGCAGGGGGAGGTCAGCCAAGAGGATCCCATGGCTGTGAGGGGAAAAATAGAAAGGAAATGAGGAAAATTAATAAAACAGAAAGGCCAAATCCACTTTTGTCTGGTAAGTGCTGTCTTGGGCTCTCTAACACCACTTGGGGCTCCATGGAGTGCTGGCTGCATGAACTTCCAGCATTGTACCACAGAACTGAAGTTGGGCTCCTTGAGCACCTCCTCCTGAAGGCATTTTCTGAACTACTAACTCAAAAGAAAGTACATAACTTTTTTTTTTTTATCATCAAGATTTTTCTCTTACATCTTTATCATTCCCTAGGTACAATAGATCTGATGTAAAACTTGACAGGAACATGGAATATTGCCCAAAGGTAGTGGCTAGTGACAAAATACTATCCAGTGCCTTTTTCTCCCTAGAGATTTGCAGGTTAGACTGATGCACATGTACACCAGTGTTCTCTTAGAAACTACTGTGCGGGTTTGGGCTTACATAGTGATGCTGGTTTTTCATTAAAGTTTTAATGTGTTTTCTATGTAATTATGCTCTATGTGGAAATTCTGTTTTCAACTGTCTTGAAAAATCTGGAGAGGTTTTTGCTCCTACTGATGGACCCTGATAAAATATCACCTATGGGACACAATTCTATTGCTAGGCCAATGTTGAAGTCAGTGACAAAATCAATAGGTGTTTAAAAAAGCAGTTATTCTGAGTCTGTGTCTCAGGAATATCAAATAACATTTCATAAACAGACAGCACTTCTAACTACAAGTTTATCCTGGGTCACTGCTTTTTAAAAGACTTTTTCTGGGATTGACAAACCAGGGAAAAGAGCAGCCAGTTGCCCAGAAAGGGCTAAGAGTTGGCTCTGCCAATCTTTCACCTTGGGGAGCCACATTTACTGAATGCTTAATGGAGGGCTCAGGATTTGCAGTAATTAATTAATTAATTTTTTTTTTTCCTGCTAGGGTTTTTATAAGTTAAATAGGAATGTTTCTCCCAAATTTATTAAATCACAATCAAAACTTAAACTCAAGTTTCTGGGAGAAGGAGGGTTCTTCACACCTGAAGAAGCGGAGGGGTGAATTTCAGACATGTGCTGTGGGTCTGCTGCAATCCTCAGTTATTTTTGAGTAATGCCTGCCAGAGCACCTTGCTGACATGTTCATTTGATGATGACAACACTTGGATGAGTTTCCCAAGCAACAAGGCAATGGCTGTGCTGCTTCCCACTCTCACTAAAAGCAAACCAGGTGCTTAAAGGATGACTGAAACGGAACAAATATTTAAAATTTGTAAATACAAGTGAGAAGAAATGAATTACGTAAAGTAAAAAGGCAAATGTGCGTGACATTAAGGAAAAAGGAAGTGTGAGTTTTGTATAGAAACATCTTCATAGATGGACATACCATGCTGTGACAAAAACCAGTCAGAAGTTTCAACAGATGAGTTGTTGTTACGAGCCAACATTTGATAGCTTGTATGGGAATTTGGAAGACAAACTAGGGATATACTATCAGCCCATTGTAGTGCTGGACTAAAAGGGCTCTTGATAGGTTTTGTTTCAAAGTGAATGAAAGTGGGAGGCAAACTGGCTTGCCAAGAGGAATAGTTAGCAATTAATGAAAAATAGCTTTGCTCTTTGTAGGCTTTACAGATGCAAGGATGGGACAAACATTTCTTTGGCCCTGATTCAGCAGGTTCACGGGGGTCACACAATTCACAGCACAAAGCTCTGGCCTGACCTGTGGAGAGCGATCTGCTGGAGAGCCAGGGACCACAGGAAAGCCTTTGATCTCTGTGTGTGCCTGCCAGTTGGCCACTGCTGTGTAAGAAATGCCTCTGCTGTTAGCAGGGAATGTGAGTGTGAGAAAGGAGAATTTCTGAGCCTGCTGTATGCAGAGATCCAGCTTCCTCCTGCCTCCAGAATGTTCTGTGGCTCCAGAACCAGCTGGATGGTCACACTGCTCTGTACTCCTCCACACACCACATGGAGAAACACAAAAAGCCAAGCTCCAAGACCCTCAGACAAGCTGGATTAAATCATTGGTGGCCACAGAACATTTCCTCAGGCTGCATAAGGAGGCTCTCATCATTTCTAGGGCTGCCTCAGCTGCCAGCAGTGACAGTGGTGGCTGTGTTGTCCCAGTACTGCCCACAGTGCAGTCCAGCTTGCAAGGATGGGCACCGTGCAGTCAACCTGCAGCAAGGAAAAGATGGGAAGGTGAAGGTGCCTGGGATTTGCAGGGAGACATGAGGTTGAATGCCCTGAGTGCCCAAAGCACATTTAAAAGTGCTTGTTTTGATGAGTTGGCCATGCAGAATTTCTCTGAGGAGCTGAGCAGTGAGGGAGAAGAGGTGCAAAACTGAAGGCCAAGATGCTGCAGGTATAATGAGGTCCCAGCAGCCTTCCCAGGGCTGGAGCTGGGAGCAGGAACAGATCTAAGGGGTGTGTTCCCTGCCTGCAGCCAGGGAGGGTGTGGGGAACATGTGTGCTGCTGGAGGAGAATGAGCTGAGGGGCACGGAGGGGAGGAGAGGGATTGTTTTTCGGGGAAGCAGAGACTGAATGAACTCTCCTGGAGGCTGGAAGGGGTCCCAGAACAGCCCTGCTCAGCTGGGAAAAGTCAGGGTGAGGAGCACAGGGCTCTGGTGGGATGGCAGGAGCAGCTCTGGGAATGAGACGACTGAACTGACTGCCACAGCCTGTTCTCTGCCTCACAACAGCTTCTCCTCTCCAGTTTGCTCCAAGCAGCAGCCTGATTGCTGAGATCTTGCAGATAGCTGGTTCCTTGGAAATAAGAACTAGACCTGACAGCCCTGGACTTTACTGAAGGCATGAGTATTCTGGTCAAGTGCAAGGTAGAGACACTTATGGATGAGTGAAAAAGTGTTGGGGTTTAATTATTTATATATTTATTTACTTTTGTGGGTTGTTCTCTGTTTGCTGAATTGCCTTCCACTCTAAATTTGCCTTGTGACTCTTCGTGACTGGTTACACCAAAGCATAGGCAAGAAGGTCACCACTGCCTCCTGTGGAGCCCCTCTGGTGTTCTTGCATAGCAGCAGCACAAACCATGAAGGAAGGCCCCAGCATTTTTGAAATCCAGTCCCAAGTGGACACAGTGCTGGAATGTCTCTGCATTGCACAACAGCATGGCGAGCTGCTCTGGGATAGAGGTGGAGCAATTTTTTCTGTGGCTCTCCAGGAGCTGGATAAACCACATTTATTTTTCACACCACATAAGGATTTATGGGAAATGTTGACGTGGTTGTGTCTGCCTGTCAAGGGTACAACAGCAACTTCAGCATTTTTTTGGCACAACTCTTTAAAATCCAACTGTTTATTGACTTGTCATCTCTGTCTTACAGTAAAAAAAGGGTAAGTTTGTTTTGCACTTCAGGGATCTCTTCAGATAATCTCATCTCCTTAGTTATAAAATGAGGTGTGATTTTCACATGTATATATTCAAACTGCAGCTACCAGCCTGTCCCTCATGTTCCAAGAGCAATGCCTCCAGGTCATACATTGATTTAATATTTTTATGGGTTCTTAGAGCAGTTTTCTTTCCATAACAGGTACAGAAATCTGAGCATACATTCCTGCGTACTGTATATTGCATTATAAACAGGAACTCATTTCTCTGGGCATTAAATTCAGTTTACAAAACAATGTTCTTACTGCAGCCAGGATTGCCAAGCAAAATATTTGCATATTTACTGCTCTGACAGCCTGGCAGTTGGAGTGGGGTGGATGGAAGCAGAGCCACAGCATTTACCTTTGTTAAGCAGCAAGTGCTTGAAAGAGGATTTTATGCATCAAAAGCCTAGAAAGAGTTGAGAAGAGAGGGCTGAAGCTCAGGGTGATAATTATCTGAGAGACTTAGTATAGGAACTTGGGTAGAATTAGAGAAAAACCAAAAATTCAGATCAGACTCTGAGATACAATCCTTGGGGTGTGGTGCAAAGGCTGGAAAGTGAGACTGGGGCTAAAGAAGGGAAATGAGAGAGCCAAACAAAGCTTTTGGTTGTGCTCGGTCAAAGCTTTTGCCTTTTATCCAGTCAGTCTAAATAACTGTGGATAACCTAACAGTGATGCTGCAATTTTAATCATCACGTGAATTTTCACATGAAATAGTTTCTGGTTTTCATTGCTGAAATGCATTAAAATAATCAAATGTATTTAAAATATTTAAGTTTATTTAAAGCCCTGCCTGGTTTCTGAAGGTGCCCATTGGTGAAGGCACAATTCTGGTCCATGGTGGTTGCCCTGCCCCTGCCCTGTCCTCTCCTCCCTCCCAACAATTCAGCCCCAAGAGCTTCAGGAGACAGAGCTTGGGATGGTTTTCATTAGGCAGAAAGGCTTAAGGAAGGTTTTTCTACAGATCTTTACAGCTATGGGATGTCCAGGAAAGAATCCAGCTTGGCCTTCAGATCCCAGATTTGAGTCTGTAGTCCTAGCAATAAATAAAAAGTAAAAAATCCCCCTGTGAACTGAGCATACATTATCATTTCCTATGGATTCCCAGGGCGTTATGAAACCCCAGGCCAGCTTCCCAGTGTCCAACTGGAACTGCACTAGGAAAAAGCAGTCACTGGCAGGAGTTTAGAGCTGAACCAAAGTTTAGAGTTTGGAGCTGAACCAAAGGCTCTATGCACAATGGGCCCTGTGGGATCAGGTGCTGTGCAGCCCCAGCTTTGTGTCTTCCACCACTGTGGCTGGGCAGTGCCAGGGTAAGTATTGCATGAAAGACTTCTCAGAAAATCACAAATCTTTTGAAAAGGCCCAAATTTACCCATTATTTTGGAAATACCAATACAAATTCATGTGTGTGTCCTCAGCACAGAATGTCAGTAATTACTGACCCCACACTAATGATTGTGAAGGGAAAGGGAAATGCAGATGAGTATTCAGTCAGTGGCAAGTAATGGCTCTTTTTTTCTGGTTAATTCAGCAAGAAAGCACAACAGACCCTAAAATTCAGGTACCTGCTGCCATCCTCCAGCTGTGTGGAAGCTGCCTGCACTGTGACACAACCACATGAACACCTTGGTGGGGGTACCCAGCTAACAGACACTGTGAGTGAGGCAGACTGGTGAGTGTCATCTCACCGAAAAACAGCAGGAGCAAGACAAAACATGCAATTCGTTAAGTAACCCCCCATGATCTTCTGAGTTCCAAAACCTCTTCAAGTCTGAGGAATCCTGATTAGAAGGAAGGTTTGAGTTAGAAGGAATCCTGTGGTTCGACAGAGCAGAAGGAAGCAGGGCTGGAGGTCCCGAGGCAGAGCTGTACTGCACAGGCAGTGCCTGGAGGTGTCCATGTCCCTGTGGACAGCTCTCTGGGGAAAGTTTTGTTGCAAATTCTAAATCAACACAAATAACTTGTGTGAGTGAGTTTCAGGAGCTGTGCAGCCTCCCGTGAGTGGGTGTGTGTGTCACAGATGCCTGGTGAGGATCCTCTCTGTCACACTCCAGGTGAGCCTGCAGGAACCAGGACAGCCTCAGCTGCTCCAGTCACAGCCACTGCTTCCTCAGATGGGCACCAGGCACCTCCAGTATTCTGTGGGTACCCGCGAAATTAGGTGTTTGGAAAAACTTGATAATATGAGAGTATACTGGAACATTTCTTGGATCAGGCTGCTGCATTACTCATGTGTCATTAATTCTCCAAATATTAAGGGAACATTTCCCAATGTTGGGCCGTACTCCATTAAAGAGATACAGAACAGCTTGCTCAGGTTAAACCGTGGTGTCAGACACACCCTTGGCCAGGCAGCTGCGGGGCAGGAGGGGAGGGAGAACCCCAGGTGGGGCTGCTGGAGTGGGGGAACCTGGCTGTGCTCACATATTTCACACTGCAGGCTGCACACGTGCATGTTTTACCAGCCCCCACCTGCAACCTCTCGTTGTAGGTGCTCACATTGCCTCACTCCCAGGCCGGATCCTCTGGGGTCACAGCAGACCAATTTAATGCTCTTTTTGGCATTCCATCTGTAACTAAAACCACTGCTAACCTTGTCTGTGTTTGCAGAGAATGGGGCCACAGCAGTGATGGCACTGGCACTGCAGAGTCACTACCTCTGGTTTTTAGTTCCTGCCATTCTGGTGAGATTCTCCTCTTTTCCAGGCTTAGAGCTGCCCTGGCACTTTAACTGCATTTCTTACTGCCATGCCAGAAGCACAAACAGAACGTCAAGTGAGCCTCATTTCCTCTCTTCTCTATGTTGGTCCATAATGATGCTACCCACTGCCTTACTGCTCGTGTCCCAACTCCTGTGAAACTGACAGCTGTGCACAGCACTTCAGAACTGAGAGAAGTTGGGGGCATGTTAGCAACCAACTGCTTTATTAGGTTATTCTTCTGGATGGGTGAAACTCTCCCCTGCATTTTAAGGTCATCTATTAAGATGGAGTGTAGAATTGGTAAATGACAGAAGAAGGGATGCCAGGGAGAGGCTGCTCTGAGCTCAGCATGTGTTCCCACTGCCAGAACTGTGTCATATTTCATGGCTTTCTCCAGTTTTTAGATGCTTTGTAGGTAGATACCTATTTAATTACAGCCCTAGATGGACATGGAAAGCAACAAAAATGACAAGGGCCATGTATGCAATGAGGGGAAATCAGCTAAAGGTGACTTGCTATGCCCAGGAGGCTGGAGGTCTGCAGCACGTGTGACCTGCCAGGAGCTGCCTGTCTGCCCACAGGGCCCCTGGGAAAAGTGGAGAGCTTCTGCCTTTGGGATCTGCCTGGATGGAAGCAGTGATGTGTGCAAACCCAGCCATCCCCGTGAGGAAAAGCTCAGAACTCTGCTTTGCCTCTCTGAGCGAAGTGGGGATGGATCTCTGAGCGTTCCCCGGTTCCCACGGGACTGCAGACTCCTGTGAGCTCAAGCACCCTGAGCTGGTGGAGCCTCTCCTGTGGGAGATGCAGAAGCAGGAGGGAACAGAGAGTAGGACAGGTTGGATAAGCCATGTAATCCCTGGGCCCCAGGGACATTCCTTCTGCAGCAGAGTGAATTTTGCTGTAAAAACTTATCATCTTCATTTGCCCTTGCATATAGAAGAGTTTCGTTTGGAGGGTGCGGTTTTTTCCTTTTTT